>PVKE010003967.1:0-67939 GCA_004027555.1 Craseonycteris thonglongyai
AGAGAGAGAGAGATACAGAGACAGAGACAGAGAGAGAACTGAACTGGGGGCACTCCCCAGTTCAGCATATGGATCTGCACGGGCCGGGGCCGGGATTCGATCCTCGGTCCCTGGAGCTGCAAAATGAGCGCTTAACCCACTGAGCCATCCCGGCTTCCCCTTTCTTCTTATTTTTTTATTGTCCCAACTTTTCTCCATTTATTTTGATTTCTTGATTCAGGCCGAATAGCCTCCTTCAGTATTTCTTGGAGTGTTGGTTTTGAGCTGGAGAATTCCCTCAGCTTCTGTATATCTGAAAAGGCCTTAATTCCTCCTTCATATCTAAAGGTTAGTTTTGCTGGATAGTTCATTCTTGGCTGGAAATTTCTCTTTTAATATTTTGAAGATTGGGCTCTATTCTTTCCTGGCTTACAGAGTTTCTGCTGGGAAGTCTGGTGACAACCTGATAGGTTTTCCTTTGAAAGTTATATTTTGTTTTTCCCTGGAAGCCTTGAGGAGTTTTTCTTTGTCATTGATTTTTGTCATCTTCAAAACAATGTACCTTGGAGAAGATCTGCTAGGGTCTAGGTAGTTAGGGCTCCTGTTTTCCTCTTGAATTTGGGGTTGTATTCTTTCCAGAGGTTAGGAAAATTCTCATCCACTCTTTGTTTTAGTAGACTCTGAGATTTCATCTCGCTTCCTTCTGGTACCCCTATTATTCTAGTATTGTTCTTTCTGATGGAGTCAGAGAGTTCTTGTACTGCTCTTTCATTTCTCTTGATTCTCATTTCCCTTTCTTCTTCCCTCTGTGACATTTCCATGTTTGTATCTTCAATTTCACTCATCCTTTCCTCTAGCTGGTCAGCCCTGTTTCCTATGCTGGTCAGTTCTTTTTTCAGCTCTCCCATGGTGCCTTTCATTTCGAGGAGTTCCTTTTGGTTCTGCTCTAACTTCTCAATTTTATTGGTAAAGTACTCATTTTGCTCAGAAAGTTTCTTGTTGAGGTCATTTAACTGTGTCTGAGTACTTTGCCAGCATTGAGTGAGCTCTCTGAGTGTCTTGAGTATTGCAGCCCTGAATTCTGTTTCACTTAGATTTGATTCCAAGTGTGCAAGCTCCTTTTGTAAAGACTGCCCCTGATCTTCTGGAGGGGCTTTGGATTCTGAGGTGTGCATTGTGTTTGACATGGTTCTTTTTGCGCATGAGTATGATTTCCCTCTGGGGGTTTGCCTATCAGGTGGGCTTCTCAGTTGTGGGAGGAGGAGATTTTGAGAGACGGTTGGGAGAAGCGGTCAGTTCTGTGCCCTGGGGGGTGCTCTTCAGGTTGCTGTCTTAGCTGTTAGAAGGCAGGGTAGTGAAAGTGTGGTTCCAGGGGTGGGGGCATGTGAGTAGGAGTTAGGGTGGGCCTGAGACACAATAGCAAATTCCTCTGTCCAAAGGGAGGCTGGTGGTTCAGTGCGGGCAGGGCCCGCAGCTCCTGGCTTTCTCCCTTCTAATCTTGTCTGTGAACCGGTGGGGCTTGGCAGAGGCTCCGGCTGCAGCTCGGAGGGTGGCTCTGCAGAGTTTCAGAGACCGCCGGATTCACTCTAAGCACAAGCACGTCTAATGCAGCCACTGCCCTCACTCCGAGAGTCCTGTCTTCAAAAGGTGCTCCCTCACAGTCAACTCTAGGAGCTCAGCTGTGTCTCCTCTATATGTCAGAGGCTGTGGGCTGCTGGGGGCTGGTGCCCTGCTCCACAGCCGCTGTTTTACCTCAGGCTCCATGATCTGATTAGGGCACCACGTGCTGCCCCTTGAGTTCAGATGTTAAATTGTCCACATTCCTGTTGGGCTTCCACACTCCTTAGGTCTCAGCTTCCATCCCACCCTCGATCCAGCTATACTTTGACCGTAGTCCCCCTATCACCCTGTTTTTGCCAGCCCCAGGCCTTGCTCCACATCCCTGTCCCTGAACTGCTCCTTCCCCTTCCCTCTTCTGGTCTCCCCTTTTTACTCTAACCTTTGGGTGTTCTGTGTTGTGTGGTTCTCTCAGTTGAGGTTGCTTCTCAGGGTTTCCCCTATGGTTTCCCCTTTGGCTGTAAGTCCCTTCCCAGGTAGGTATCAGGGTTCTCCTCCTATGCTGCCATATTTTTTCTCTCCAGTATCCTTATTCTTAAGAGTGGGAGTGAAATTTTTTATTATGTAAACATTCAGTCTCAGCTCTGAATTAAAAACATCTCTGAATGATACCAATATCTGGAGGAAAAGTTAAGTATTACAGATAGGAGGTTGAGTTCTAAAAGTAAGAAAAAAACATTCCTATCAAAACACACCTAATCAGGGCCTGATTGAAGACATGACCCCATACCTGGGCCAATCCCAGGTCAGCTGAAGACTTTGAGGCTATATTATTTAGTTTCTTATCTCTTCTAAACTTATGAATTTTAGAGAGTTAATCTACTTTAAAAAGGTAGCACACAATGTGGTTTCCATTTTTATATAATTTTCCACATTTCTCTGTTTAAAGGTAGTTCTATTTTTGTAACTAACAAACCCAACTGTGATATAAAACCAATCTGGGGATGCTCAGCTTTCTTTCTCTAAGTGGACACACATTAGCCTGTCCATTTGCCTCAAGAAGTTGACACAAAAAGAGGTAATGGCCCTAGCGAAAAAAAATGCAGTCCAAGCCAGATATATAGAAATGGGTGGCTTACATGGGAGAGCCTCACAATCTCATCATGAGTTAACATGTGGGTTTCTTCTTGGAATTTTCCGAGAGATTTGTCAACACTTGTAGAGACTCATCACCCTACCCTACCCTAGAACCAATAGGAAATGAATCTCAGAGAGATGTCTTAATGTAGAATATGTCAGAAGTCTTATGAAAGGTCCAAGGTCATTCAGCAACAAAGGCAGGATTGAAACTCATGAGCATTGGTTACCCCACTGTAGGAGATACTCAAGTACATGAAGTGAGGGATTTGCTGTTTGTCCTTTTTGTTTTTCTAGGGAAGATTTTAAAATAAAACTTCAGAGCAAAAAAAAAAAATAGTGTTCCATTAAGACCACAGTTTTAATAAATATTGCTTCTGAAAAAGGTTTTTGTATCTATTTCTGTAACAGAACAAAGAAGGGGCCATAGGAGAAGGAGGCTGCCCAGGGAAGCCATAAATAAGCCCAAAAGGCAACTGATGAGTCTCCCTCCCCTCCTGATGGAGGCTCAAGGGGCTGACAGGCATAGGTGTAATTGGCATTAATTGACCACAACTGACAAAGGGCTATAAGCTGGCATGGGTGGTGGTAATGAGCCACAATTGACAGGGAAATAAACAGCTTCCTATGGCCTTCCAGGTGGAGCTATAAAACAGAGGGGCAGAAGCAGGGGGTGGGGCTTGGGACATGGAGGTTTGGCTTGCAGGGAGCCACCAGCTCGGGCCGCTAGGCATGGCAGCAGCTCTGACGCCAGCCCCGGTGGTGTGGCAGGAGCAGATAAGCAGTCTTTAAGAGTGGAAACCCACTGCTTTCTCAGGTCACCAGTGCTCTGATGAATGAACTGGCTGAATGGCACAGGCAGCAGGAGTCCAGACTCAGTTGCCCTCCAGTGAGTTTTGGCAAATCTGCAAGGAGCATCTCGGGTACTTCTGGCAAGTCTTTTGGCTTGCAGAGGTCCTTGGGGCTGCCTGGATTTGGGCAGATTCCTTGGTGCAAGACCAGCCTCTGGAAGCAGCTGTGAGTGATTTTGCTCTCCGGAGAGGGACTGCACCAAGTCCTGCCCCTTATTAATGCCTATTTGTTTAGATGGGATAGAAGAAGCATGTGTTCTGTTGTTCTGTATGGTTGTGGAGTCTTGGATTTGTACAAACTTTGGCTTTTAGAATAGGACAAAAGGCATCCTGGTACAGACCCCAAGACCTTAAGTGTTTGCCCTGTTGATTTGTGTGTCTATGGTTTTTCTGGTATTAGTTTTATGTGAATTGTGATGTGAATTGTGGCCTGTTGGGGTGGGGTCCCCGTGACCACAGTTATATCCTGGCATAGCAGAAGGAGCACATCCTGAAAAACAGAACAAGATGAGCACACACCTAGGACAAAGAGGTGGCCTGTTGGGTTATAGTCCCCATGGCCTGTTGGGATTAGAGTCCCAGTTGGAGTTGGAGTTCCCATGAGGGGTTGGAGTTCCCATGACTGGCATCATCACCCTGGTGTTGTAGGTGGAGTACATCCTGAAAAATGGTGTAAGGTGAGCTTGCACCTACGACAAAGAGGTGGCCTTTTGGGGTTAAAATCCCTGAGAATTTGGTCTAAACCAGGTGCAAATCAAGTGTTTTAAACCAGGTGTATTTTGAACATCCTAGATGGGTGTTATTGTACAATGGCTGTGTGTCTATGTCATGTGTCCATTTGTATATCCAATTTTTTTTTTCTTGCTTGTATGGCTGTTTTTAATCTGGAGATCAGCAATAAGATCTGAAATCTCAATCCCAACTGGAAGTCCACAGGACAGGATATTAAATGATTGGCAAACTTATGGCTATGAGCTATTAACAAAAAGGAAATTGGTGTTCTACTGTAATACTGCTTGGCTAAGGTATGACTTAGATTTCGGGGAATACTGGCCACTCAATGGTTCTTTAAATTACTACACTATTGTACAATTGGAATTGTTTTGTCGAAGAATGGGAAAATGGGATGAGATACCTTATGCACAAATGTTTATGAGTCCACACAAATCAGATGTAAGCAAGGAGGGAACTATGCTAATGGTTCAGAGGCAATCTGCTGCAGAGCTGGAACCAACAGCTGTTCCAATGGAAGAATTTACTGTTGTAGGAACTGGAAATCAATACCTGGGACCCCCAAATGCCCTCCCATTTCTGTGGGTGACAATAGAAATGGCAGATGGGTCTCCTCATCAATAGCCCATCTGGGCACCCAACGTGGCCAGGGAGCACCCCTATCCAGAGCAAGACCATTGCCCGTTGAACAGAGTCAAGCAGCAAGCCTTGCCCACTGGCTACTCCTGGGCCTAAGCTTTGTTTTCTCCTGTGGATTCACTGCACTGGGTCAGTTTCTGTGGGATCTTGGAGCCATGGATGGCGTTGTTCATGCATTTGCTCTGCGATACCCAGTCTCTGTGCTCTGTTGGCCATGGTACCTGAGGGTGGCAAATGGTCTTCAGACCTGAATTTGAAAAAGTTCCTGTCCAAGCTTCCAGATGCCAACCTGGAGACTTACAACCAGCAGCAGACTGCCAAGCTGGATGCCCATAGGCACCTGGGAGACTGCCGGACTGGGCAGAGCTGGTTGGTGATGGCTACTTGGTGTCCAACCCCCAGCGCCCACCCCAAATGCCTGGAACAACAAGTGCAGGAGGGGCAATCCCAGGACTACGAGGCTGTGGCTGGGGCACCTTTTCTTTGCTATGGAAGGGGGCAGAAGCCTTTCTTGGCAGGTACGGCTACCTCGTTCGGCAGATGCAGGATGATGTTTGTGGGGATTCCTCCAAGCAGCAGCAGCCTTTGGTTTGGGTGCAATTTCAAGAAATTCAATGGTGGTTTGTGACTCCGCCCAAGGCTGTCAGGTACCTGGTTTGGCTGGCCTGAACCAGCTGCTAGAAAGTCGCAAAACTGCTGTCGTTTGAATGCTGAAGGCTTTGCAGGGCCTATTAGGCGGAGACCTGACTGACTACCTAAGGGGTAACTGTCTCTTATGCCAATGACCTGGGCCACAGTTTCTATGGTCACAGACATTACACCAAAGCCTGTGCCATCACTGAGCCCCTCTGTCAGCACCAGTGGTGCCTGTCCTGAGGTGCCTCCTGAGAAGTTGCACACGTGCTTCAGGCTGCACGTAGAGAGTTTAAAGAAAGTGTTAATAGGTAAACAGGCCCAAAGCTATGAGATGGTGACTTTGAGGCTGGCAGCCTGGCAGTCCTATGGGCCCAAACCCATGGCTGAGCCAGTCAGCAGAGGGTTGAGAGCAAGAAGGATGTGGCCAGAGCTGGGGACAAGGAGTGACAACTGAGGACTCTGTGAAACAGCCTGAGCAGCTGGGACCCACAGTCTGGTTCTCCTGCTCGGGGAGGAGTGGCAGGACCACAGGGCGGTGTGGGTCCACTCAGGGCAGGAAGGATTCAGCGTGGTATGTGACTTGCTGGAGCTGAGCCCCGAGGAGACACCAGCTGGGCCTGGGCTCAAGCTCCCCTCCCAGGCTCAGAGCCCTCTAAGCTTCAGTCCTCTCTGAAAGGTCTGAGAGGTCTTGAGGGTGGAGAACGACCTAGGACACCCGGGCCCCTGTCCAGCTTGGGCAGGCTGGTCTTTGGGGCTCTTTCATTGTGTTGGAGGAGGTCTCCCCTGCAAGGAGCCTGCCTGGGATTCCCAGGGGCTCTAGGTTGCAGCAGAGGGTCCAGACCCACTTGGAGGTGAGCTTTAGTAATGACAGTGGCTGGGAAGACCCAGTTGAGGTAAGGCTTGCAGAGGAGCCCAAGAGATGGACACTGCTTCCCAAGGGCCAGGCCAGGAAGGGCCCCCTCTTGAGGACTGATGTGGTGCCTGCCCCAGGAAGTGCTCCTGGGCACTCTGGCCTCAGTGGCAGGAGTCAGAAGGCCAAGAAAAGGGTGTCAGGATCCTGAGGAGCTGGGCTCTGAGATAATGAGGGCCATGCCTGAGAAGGAACTAACTGACTGACAACCAGAAGGAAAGGAGCTCTGAGATCCTCAAAGGCTCCAATGGGGAGACTTGACCTCAGATGGGAAGACACTGGCCCCAGGGCCTGATACAAGCATAGGAGAATGTGAGGTGTTAAGACAGGATTCCAGCTAAGAGGAGCTGCCTGCCCTGTGCACAGCTCAGGAGTATTTCCAGGAGGTCCTGGTCCCCAGTGGGGTCACTGTATGTTGGCCCTGGCCTCCTTCCATCCTGGAATGGTGGTCAACACTCTCCTGCTAATCCTGGCAAAAATATGCTGGGAAGAGCACTTGAGGTGGGACTGGGCACTCCCTATTGCCTTGCTCCAAGTTAGGCTAGCACCCAGAAGTGGGCTTGAGTTGAGCCCTTTTGAACTTGTTGGGAGACCCTTCCAGATCTCTGTTTTAGGAGCACCCCTTTGGATTTGAAACAAGAGTTAAGAATTGGGCAATATGAACATTTAGGACAAACACTAACCACTTTGCATAAGTTTGCTCATTACAGGTCCATCTATCTGTCTGAGTCTTGGATCCACAACACCCAGATGAAACATGTACCACCTGAGGAAGACTCAGACCTGCCACTGTGGTTGATGCTGAAGGGGAAGCTGGACGTGCACCCGCACCCACAATCCTGAAGGAGATTTAAAATGTCTCTCAGAAAAAGATAGCAGCTCCCAATGCAAAGTGATAATGTTTCATTCATCTTATTTCATTTTCTACTATGTATGTATTTTGAGAAAGGTATGAGGAATAGAAATACATTTTTTAAGAAACTAGGGAAAAATAATTCGTCCTAAAAGTGGTTATTACTCAATTTTGGCACAATTTGAAAGATAAGAAAGTTTATGTGTGTGTATGCTTTGTATTTTTCTCTTTACCTTTCTTATGGTTCTAATTATGCATTCTAACCTGCTTGCCAAATTTGTCACCTCTAGATAACAAGGATGCCAACCTGTCCCACGATGCTGTTCTTAGGACATCGCACACACCACCTCCCTTGAATAGCCACCTTACCTGGATTTTGCAAGATCCTACTCCCTCATGTAAAGGTTTCCTTTCAGTCCCAACCCCTTTTTTTTTTTTTTTTTGTTCTCTGGACCTGGGAGAGGTAGGTAGGACTATACCCTCCACCAACAGGAAGTAGCTACAGAAGAATGAGACCTTTGCCCACTTGCCCTTGTAAGACTACAAGGGTCCACAGAATTAAAGGTGGAGGTTGTAACAGGGTGAAGAAGGAAGAAGCAAGCTGTAGAAAGAGAAGGCTGCCCAGGGCAGCTGTAAATACCCCTCGAAGCACCTGACGAATCCCCTTGGAGGCTCCAAGGGCTGACTGGCATAGGCATAATTGATGCTAATTGACCACAATTGACAAAGTGCTACAAGCTAGCATAGATGGGGTAATTGGTGGTAATGGGCTGTAATTAACAGGGGAATAAACACTCTCCTACTGTCTTCTCTGGGTGGGGGATATAAAACAGAAGGAGGGCCGAAGCAGGGGTGATGCTTGGGATGCAGAGGTTTTGGTTTGCAGGGAGCAGCCAACACGGCCCACTAGACACAGCAATGGCTCTTGTGTCAGCCCTAGGAGCATGGCCGGCGGAGACAGATAGTCTTTGAGAGTGGAAACCCGCTGCCTTCTCAGTATTCTGACAATAAAGGCTTAATCTATAACCCAACTCCTCTGTCGGTCTATTGGCTGAACAGTGCAGGCAGCATGAGCCTGGACTCAGTTGCTCTCTGGTAACATTTCCATATCCACACCATCACCCAGGAATGTTTACTAGGCTCTATTTGCAAATACAAGCCTACTCCATGTGACTCAAAGACACTAAACAAGTCTACATGTGACAGTTTACCACCCAAATCATACACCCACTCAAGGGCATAAAGGTATCGCTTTAGAGTATTTTCAGTTGAGTTAAAATGCAACAGGGAATGAAAAGATGCTTATTTTCATTAATCATCAGAGAAATGCCAATCAAAACCACAATGAGATACCACTACACACACATGAGGAAGACTAACATTTTTCAAATGAGAAATAAATGTTGGCAAAGATGTGGAGAAATTGGAACACTTGTACTTTGCTGGTGAACATATAAAATGGTGCCCCTACTGTGAAAAACAGTTTGTAAATTCCTCAATAAGTAAAACAGAATTACCATATGACCCAGCAAGCAATTCCACTCCCAAAATTAAAAACAGGCATTCAAAGCAAACCTTGTACACAAATTTCACAGCAGTATTACTCCCACAGCCAAAGGGTAGAAACAGCCCACATGTCCATCAATTGATGAATGGATAGAAAGAATGCGTTATATCCACACAATGGAATATTATTCAGCTATAGAAAAGAAATAAAGGACTGATGTACACAACACAGATGAACTTCATAAATATTATACTAAGTTTTTAAAAAGCCAGACACAAAAGACCACATATTGTATGAGTCCATTCATATGAAATAGTCAGTATAGATAAATCCATAGAGACAGAACCCAGCATTTACCAGGAACTGGGCAGAAGAATAATGGGAATGACTGCTTAATGGGTATGGAGTGTCCTGTTGAAATAATAAAAATGTCTTAGAGTTAGATAGAGGTAATGTTTATACAACATTGTGAATGTACTAAATGCCAATGAATTGTATACTTTAAAATTGTTCATTCTATGTTATGCGAATTTTACTTCAATGAAAAAAATACAGAAAGAAAATTCAACAGGAAAGGCCCACCTGGGCATTGACACACTTGATCAGCTGCAGCCCTTGATGAGGCCTGGCAGCCTCGTGCGTTAGGCTGATGTACGACACAGTTGTTTTTTGGTCACTGGAATTCCTGAGCCTGGGCGAGAGCAGGGTGGAAACAAACATTCTCTGTGGCCTTGGGCTTCTGAGTGGGCAATGTTCCTCTTTCTTCTTCAGGGAGCTGATATCAGGTCACACCTGTTTCAAAGGCTCCTCCCAGCTACCGATTCACCTCCAAGCCCAGGAAGCTTCCACTTTGCTCCAGGATCTATGGGCTCAGAGCCAGTGATTTCTGTACTCGTAACAGTGTTTCTAAACAGCCCCACACCAATATCATTTCCACTGATACTTCCCCAAAGAAGTTTGAATGATGTTACTTTAACTTTCTCTTCTATGGCCATATCCTGAGTCCTTGACTATTAACATTTATGCAACAAATACTTAAGTGCTGACCTCACTGTGGCTCCTCTTTTACAGGCAGTGGTATTTCAAACACCCTTGGAAGAATTCTCATAGAAACCATGGCTGAACGCGAGCACTGTTATGTGTATTCTCTCACTTAACCAGGTAGCACAAATACCATATCTGTTTTCACTGATTCATTTGACAAACATTTCTTGAGAACCTTCAGAATACCATGCCTGGCTTTGGAGATAAAAACAACAAAGATATAACTAGAAAGAACTCAACTATTTCAACCCCTTTTCAGAAAGGTTTATTTCTAAACCTGAAAGAAGAATGACAAAATAACATTCAACAGGTCAATAAGCTGCACCTCTAGGTCCAGTTTCCAACTTAAATGCCATTCTTGTGAGCACTTTTTGTGATTGTCCCATTTTAACTCTAATCATTACTATCTGTATTGCTTCATTTTGCATATGTGACTGCATGATTTTGTGTGTGTGCCTGTGTGTATATTCACATAGATATCTTCATATCTTTCTATATATTTTGCATATAGATATAGGAATAGACACATAGATACATAACTTTATATACTTCTTTCTAACTATAGTGCCAGCTTTTAAGGAAGTAGTGGCTATGTCTTGTATCTGTCATTACCTTTTTTGTAACCCACCCATCCTTGGCCCCCTGCTGACCCCAGCATCAGGTATTGGCTAGGGATTTAGTAGGTTCTCAAGAAGGGTTGATAAACTCACTAGGAAGTAAGGAATTTATCTTGGTCATTGTGACACTGTTGTTCCCTCATCCTTGAAAGTTCAACAGTTTCACACTCAACATTCACAAAGCCATCCAGGGCTTTTCAGAACCTTTTGCCTACATTATCACATTTCATTCTCATGACAATGTAGGTAGAGTAATGTTCCCATCTTACTGATGATGTTACAAAAGTGAGAACCAGAGAGGAAACTAACCTGTCTAGCTAGCAAGTTGTCCTCTGTGTTTTCTGTTTGCCCCCAGATCCACTCTCCCTATCTCCAGCCTGCTCTCTTCCCCAGGTGACTTCTATGGCCAGCATGAACAGCTCCTGTGCCCTTGACCTCCATTTAGATTTGCCCAGGGAAAGGGTCTAAGAAGAAAGGGTGGAAGGAGAGTGAGGTTGACTATTTAGTCTTCTAGCTCCCTTCTTGTTTGTTAACATAAGTGGACTGTGACCCCTAAAGATGGCCAGTTCTTCTTGGGTGACCCTCTCCATATCAAACTTGTACTCCCTCCCCTTGCTTCTTCTGACTCGTAAGGGCTCCCCATTCTTGCTTCTTCAGACTTGTAACAGCTCGCCAGCAGAAGCCCTACACCATCCCATCTTCTTTCCCCAAACCCTGTTCACATCTTTGTGAAGAGTCTATTAAATGTTCTCCCATTGCCCGGTGTGAATGCGCCATCTGTCTTGCTGGAATCTGAGTGATACATATTAGTCTTGTTCACACCTTCTGACTCTTGCTCAATCCTCTGGGCTCCCAATTTAAACACTTGCTCGTGGCAAAACCAAATTGAAGGAAAGAGCGTCTTCATGTTACATGGCACAGCCCCTATGCCTGGTACCCATTAGGACCTTCCAGGTGTGCCAAAACTACCAAGGCAGCTGGTGGCTCTGCTGCTGGGGTCTGGAGCATGCACGTGTACCTGCAGACAGCTGTAGCTTGCTCTCAGGAAACAAGTCAGCCCCAGCCACTGGGACATTAATGGAACCGAGACAATGACTCATCAGAGAAACTGCAGTCACTTGACCTCAGGAGACTCAGACACATTTTTTTCAGCAGGGTACTAAGCTGTATAAAAGCTAAATAAACCAACACTATGCCTCACTCAGATTCCTGGCACTCAATGAGTTAAAAAGGTTCTGTCCTCAAATAATCTCTCATCAGTCCTCCAATGTCCCTTTTTCCACCAACCACAAAAAAAAAAAAAAAAAAAAAAAAAAGCCTATTGCTGGAAATGAATCAGATAGAGATGCACAGGGCTGCACTTCCGAGATAACAAGCATGCAGCCGCCAGCCAGCACAGCAATTTGCTTTCATCATTCTGTGGTGCATCATGTCCATGGCTCCAAACCTCATTTCTCTTGTCTTATCTTCCAATTTTAGCTTCAGCAAGGAGCTCTTGAGAGGCAAGTACTCTCTGCTGCCTGGCTTCTAATCTGGTCTCCCCCAGTTCCTCCCTAGTTGGGAGTTCTTCGAGTTTTGTAAGTTTAAGACCTGCATCCTTGACAAGACCTGGCAAAAAGTAGCTAGATATCATGTTGAACAATGACATGCTTGATGAAACAACACTGAGTGTCAGGCATTGTACTAAGGACTTTACTTTGGTTAAACCTTCAGTCATCTTACTAACCATGTGAGGTTGTATGTGTGCATGTGTGTGTGCATGCGTGTGTGTGCTTGTGCGTGTTTACAAATAAAGACAGGCTCAGAGACATAAAGGGATTTAGCCAAGGTCACAGAATTAGTGGTGAAAAAGGAATTTGAGCCCAGGTCTACCTGTCCCTCAATTCCATACTCTTAACTGTTTCCCTGCTTCTGTGCATATTTAATCATTTAATTTTCAAAACTCTCAAGAGAAGATATGCCCTATTTTTTTTCAATTAGGTTTAGCAATCATTTATTTAGCATCTACTGCGCACCAGGCACTGTGCAAGATACCAGGGAACCAAGGTAGAAAAGATACAGCCTCTACTTTCCAAGAGTTCACAATCTAATCTAATCTAATCTAATCTAATCTGAATTTCTTTAAGGCTCCTGGTTTCCCTTTAGTCCTGAAATTATGTAAAACTGAGTTTTTGCCTTGGTTTATGTCAACCTCATAAATAAAGTTTCTGCTTTTTGCTTAACAACTACAACTGAGAGACCAAAACAGGTGATCACATGTGTATATTTTAAGAAGAAAGGAGGGAAAGAAGAAAGGAAGGAAGGAAGGAAGGAAGGGAGGAAGGAAGAGAGAGAAAAGGTTAGCCAAGAGGGTGGAGCTGGAGGGGGTGCTGGGAGAGAGTAGGTTAGAAGGAAAATTCTAGAAAAGTGGTGGGCTATGCAAAAGCAAGGAGGTAAAAGAGCCCCTAAGATTTTTTTTTTAAGATTTATTTTATTGTTTTTCACAGAGACAGACAGAGACAGACAGAGAGGAGGGGGAGGGCCCACAGCAGTCTCCATAGTCGTACATCATCAGTTTTTGACATGGTTTCCTTCCACACAGGTGGGTAGGGGCTGCACAGCGTGGGAACTGGACCTGGGGCCCATGCCCCCTTGAGCCAGAGGCTGAACCAGGGGGCAAGAACTGAACTGGGGGCCTCCCGCATGGGAATCACACCCCTGTTCAGCATATGGGTCCACACAGGCCTGGGCTGGGACTCGATCCTCAGTCCCCAGGGCTGCAAAGAGAGTGCTTAACCTGCAGAGCCATCCTGGTGTCCCCCCCACCCCCCTAAGATTTTTGATGAAACCCATTGGACACACATCTAAAATTCACACCATTAAAGTCATCATAGGACTTTATCAATGTAATGTTTTTAGGTAGGTAATACAGTCAAAGTTAAAACAATAAAAGGGAACCATTTAAAAATCTTGTTCTCATGCCTATGGCCACTTCCTCATCCCCCCTACCCCTTTGCCATACTTCCATTTCCATCCCTAGGTAACCATAATAGTCTGCTGTCTACCCATCCACTGCCTCATATGGAAATACAAGCCAACATCCTATATATACACAAAGTCAAGACTTTCTGAAGATGCATGCATTTTTTTTTTACCAGGCTAAAACACTGCATTACTTGGAAAAAGTAAATTACACATTTTAACATCTGAAAGAATGGTTTTCTTGGGTTATTATTGCTGTCAGCCTGCATGTATAGAGTGCCTTAGACATACCTTTATATCTAGAAGTCACAACAATTTCATTTTATACATATTTTTTATTTTATTGTTTGAGAGAAAGTGAGAGGGAGATGAGGGGAGGGCCCAGAGCAGTCTCCATAATTGTACATCATTAGTTGTGACATGGTTTCATTCCACACAGGTGAATGTGGGGCCACACAGGGCGGAGACCAAACCTGGGGACCTCCTGCATGGGTGGCAAGAACCTTCACCATGAGCCATCCCAGCCGTTAGCTACCAGTTGTGCTGCAGTTCAGTATATGGGGTTGCACCAGCAGGGTCCAAGAATCGAACCCTGGGCCTCACAATTGTGAGGCAAGCTCTCAACTGCTGAGCTATCCCAGCATCCCCAACAATTTCATTTTATAGATGAAGATAAATGAGACTTGGAAAGACAAGTAATTTGTCAAATTCAGACAGCTAGTGAGTGGCAAAAGCAAAAGGCTGCCCCCCTCCTGCATCCTGTTTTGGAGAAATGGTCCTACCGTGCACCAAATGATTTGAGCTAGAAGTCTGGGTCTCCCTCACAGCATATATTCAGCATCTGCTTGAAACACCCAGAGACAGCTCATGACTTTTCTTTGGAATTTATTCTAATTGAGGAAGACTTTAATTGTTGGAGTTTCTAGTAGTAATCACAATGTGTCAGATTTACATTTTTGCATTAGCTCCTGAGGGTTGGGGGCTGTTTCTCACTCATCTCTGTACTTGGTAACTTTGATTGCCTTAAAGAGGTGACTCAAAAGATCTGAGGAATAGGGATGCCAGGATAGCTCAGCAGTTAAGTGCTTGCCTTGCAATCACAAGGTCCAGAGATCAAATCCTGGGCCCAGCTCATGCAAACCCATATGCTGAATTGCAGCACAACTGGTAACCACTGGGACAGCGGTGAAGGTTCTCGCCTCCCATGCAGGATGCTGTCCTGCACAGCCCTACATCCACCTATGTGAAATGAAACCATGTGACAACTAATGAGGTACAACTATGGAGACTGCTCTGGGCCCTCCCCACCTTCTCTCCCCATTCCCACCCCCCAACCAGTCATCTCTCTTCTCACCTTCTCTGAAACAATAAAATAAATCTTTAAAAAAAAAAAATCTGAGGAATAAACTGAGAAATCACTTTTTCATACTGAGATTAAATTCTTTAAGCCATTAAAAAAAAAGTCTTTAGTCTCCCGGGCCCATCCTATTCAACTCTGCTGTCATACTCAGTTAACAAGCAGGATGAAGTGTGAAATATTAGGGTCACTTCCCAGGAGATGGTCAGGATGTACGAGAGGCCCTGCAGAGCTCTGGAAATAAGCACTGATTTGGGAAGAGGCAGGCGTGTTTCAGGGAACAACTTGTGGTCTTGACCCACCTTTGAGAAAAAATGGGGCTCCTGCAGGGCAGCCCCCAGCCCCAAATTCACCACCTTCTCCTAGCCCTCTGCGAATCTGGGTTTCCATCACTGCTGTTGGTTAATTTTTGCTGCCTGGTCAAGTTGGGAATCAAAGATAATGTGTGTGCATGTGTGTGATCATGGTCTTTCCCCCACTTCTTCTCCAGGGCAAAAACTTCCCAACCCAGACCACAATGGCTACATACCCTGCTGTGTTCACATTCACATCCCAGGGTATTTAGTGTGTCAGGCAGTTACATACATAATCTCTCAGAATATTCAAGCAACAACCCAGGAAGGTAGACACTTTTCCCCAACTGAGTCAGAGACATTAAGTAGTTTGCCCAAAGTCACAGATTAACCATTCCATGGAATCAAGCAATAAATAGAATGTCGCCATGCCTAATGGACATAGACACGTGTGGGGAGGGGCACTGAGGCAGAACTTTGTATTATGGTCCCTCCTCTTTGTTCCATAGCCCACTGGGCTACAAAGCGACTCTGAGGAGAAAAATACTGGAGTCTCCAGGAAACGGCTGAGTAAGCCAGAAAGGAGCCTCAAATCTCCGTATCACATGCTCCACAGGAGGTCTCTTAGGAAGAAAAATGTCCTTTTCAGAATTTCATGGCTTTCTTGCTAAAAGGTGACATGTACATCTCAAGACTAGTACAATCAAAATTTCAGATTTTAGTTTATGACTTGAGGGAATAAAAAAATGACCACCTTCTATTTATGCAGCTATAGTGAGTGCCTGTTGTTTTTTCCCCAACAATTCAAAGTGTTCGGTAGTTATTACTTCATGAATTCTTAAAAATTCAGAAATACTGTTACAGGAATGGAAGTAGAGTCTCAAGAGACCTAGAGGTCCTGCCCGAGCCAGTGGGGCCAGGTCGTGGATTAGTGATGCTCACATACTACACTGGTGCCCCGGGGCCATCCTGCTGGGCCTGGGGGGCGGGGGGGATGTGAAGACGAGGAGCGAACAGCACCCTGCTCTCCAGCCAATGGTACATGCGCTCATTTATTTATCGTTTCAACAGTCATTTCTCAAGAGCCTTTTTCTGTGCCAGGCACTGCACTAAGCACTTGGTAAAAAGGGAGTTTATAATAAACACACAAACCAGGAACAGACTCACAGATACAGAGAATAAACTGATGGTTGCCAGAGAGGAGGGGTTGGGGAGCTGGGTGAAAATAGTGAAGGGATTAAGAAGTACAAATTGGTAGCTACAAAATAGTCATGGGGGTGTAAAGTACAGCACAGAGAATACAGTCAGTAATGTTGCCACAACTATGTAGAGTGTCAGCTGGGTACTAATCTAATCAGGGGATCACTGCATAAGTTATATACATCTCTAACCACTATGCTGTACACCTGAAAGTAATATAAAATAATATTAAATGTCAACTGTAACTTTTAAAAGGTATGTAATTTTAAACTATGGTTTAAAAAAGGAAGACTGTTAATGGATGGGGTTATCACTTTAAAGGAGACAGGACACCAGGCTGAAGACACATGGCCTGTCGGAAGAGAAGTCAATCATGGCCTAATAACTAAGCTCGTACATGTCGCTGAAGTCAGAGTCCTTCTGTTTCACTTGAAACAACTGAAATACAAGACAAAAGAGATGAAACAATGGTTTTCAGGACATTAGACATTAGGCAATAAAGGACACGAATTGCCAAAAACTGAGAAACAAACGAGGGGAGCCCTCTGAGCTAGCTCTCTGCCTGTTTTCAAGCCATGGAACAACATGCAGCCCAGTCAACTCTGAGCTGAAGGCACAAAGAACAGAGATCAAGTGACCGGAGCTTGCAAGGCAGTGTCCCCTCAAGCATTCAGTAGAAGACAGCAAAATAACCCCAATTGCTGAGAGTTAGGAGTGGTTCTGCCATCCTGAGTGGGCAGCTGCAGGATGCACGGGGCACTAGGAAGAGTACTGAGAAGTATTTTCCCTCCATTCTGGGGCAAGACTGGCCTGCCTAACAAAGCTTAAAAAAAAAACTCAAAAATGTCAAACTTGGGAAGCCAGGATGGCTCAGTGGGTTAAGTGCTCACTTTGCAGTCCCGGAGACTGAAGATCAAATCTTGGCCCCAGCCTGTGCGGACTCATATGCTGAACTGGGAAGTGCCCCCAGTTCGGTTCTCACCGGGGTGAGACCCTGGCCCAGTTCCTACCCTGTGCAGCCCTGCACCCACCTGTGGAATGAAACTATGTGGAAAAACCAATGATGTGCAACTATGAAGACTGTTCTGGGCCCTCCGCCTTCTCTCCGTCTCTGTCAAAAACAATAAAAATAAATCTTTTTAAAAAAATATCAAACTCTTTCCAAGTAACTTCTTAATTATGTCTTGAACAAAGCTCAAGAGTATTTATAGGTATACAAATACATCCAGCACCCAAAATTATAAAATTCACATGGTGTAGTATCCAATTGAATATTAACAAGCATGTAGAAAAGAAAAAACAAACCAAACAATCCACGAGAACAAAAGAAATCAGTGAAACAAAACCAACCACAAAAGCACACAGATGATAGAATTTGTAGACAGGGACAACTGTCTGAACTGGAAGCCTAGAGATGTATGGTCTCACCCTTTCTTGTGAGTGAGTAACCTGAAAATTGCACTTCATGCCTCTGTGAACAAACAGTACCCAGCAAGAGGCCAACCTTGGGTTTTCTACAGGACATGTTGGCATAGGCACCTTAGAGATTCATAAATTAACATAACCCACAAAATAGCATGCTTTCCAGAGAAGCACCTGTCACATACTAATAAAGCTATCTTCATTTTTCATCATCAAGCATAAATCTCATCAGAGCAGGGACTTTGATTTTTACTTTTATTCACTATATTTCTACTGGAATAGAACAGTGCCTGGCTTATGGTAGGTATTCAATAAATGTTTATTAGATAAAGGAATCACTTAATAAGATACTTGTGAGTTGAATCTATATAAGCAATGCTTTGGACTCGCCCAATGTATGTAACCTTTGATCAAAATAATGGTACTACATTGTGCCTAACAGCTTTCTGTGAATACCCTCACATTTCCTTGCTTGTTCCTTCATGTGGTCTACTAACATCCTCAAGAGACCGGGAGAGAGCCAAGTCTTATTTCAAGAAGAAGGCTGGAAATCGTTATTTAAATTCTAAACTAACCAATACTACACCTACTCCATCAGCAGGTCAACAAGCTCTGTAGGCCACTTTCTCGTTTTGTTCCCACCCACCACCAAAACACGGAAAAAAGTTTTTATGAAAACATTGCCTAGGTAAATAAAATATATCTCTATAATATCAATTAGGTGCTTGTTTTTGTGCTTTCATTCAAGGAACTACCTTGTTCTGATGCTCTTGGCTTGCACATATTTAAATAGAAACACTCTAATGAATTCAAATCCTGAACTCCACAAATTAATGCAAATCATTTCAATTTTCTTGAGAAAATCCTTTTAAAAAAACGTTACTTCAAAGATCTCCAGAGGAATAACAAACTCACAAGTCTTCAAAATAGACCAAAACTCCAGATTTTATATAAAATGTCCTGTGAAGGCTACACTCAAAGCATTTGGAGGCAGCATGTGGCCCAGAGGTCATCCAGTCTTGGTTATATGGAGCAAATGGAAGATGAACCCTTATGTTCATTTCCTGAGGCGGTTGAAACAAACTACCATAAACAAGGTGTTTTAAAACAACAGAAATTTATTCTCCCACAACTATGGAAGCCAGAAATCCTCAATCAAGGTACTGGCAGGGTGGGTTCCTTCCAGAGGCTCTGAGAGACCCAGCCCATGTCTCTTTCCTTGCTTCCGGGGACTGTTCGCAATCCGTGGCTGTCCTTGGATCGTGGCTACATCTCTCCAATCTGCCTGTCTTCATATGGCCTTCTCCCCTGTGTGTCTCCCGTCTCCATTTCCCCTTCTTTTCTAAGGTCTTCTCTTTTGATTTAGGGCTGCCCTACTAATCCAGGATGATTTTATCTTGAGATCCTTAATTATACCTGCAAAAACCATTTTTTTCCAAATAAGGTCATATTTACAGATTTCAGAGGTTAAGACATGGGGAGGGCACTATTTAATCAAATTTTATTTTGCCAATCTTTGTCATATTTACTAATCTCCTACTATGATAGAAATGACTTATATCCTGGCAGAAAACTTCATATGCCAGCTCAGGCCCAGGTACACATATACTACATTTTTATTTCTTATATGCTTCCCAGATTAAAGTTCTTGACTTCTATGCACACAATCCCATAGCTTTATTTCCTGCTACGGCTTCTAAAATCAGTGATGTGGGGCCAAAGGATCTATGTGTTCACACAGTGCTCCACTGTTGCAGGCCTCCTTAACTGGAGAAAATCATACTCTCTCTAAATGCATGGAAAAGACAAAAGGTGATGGAGAAAAAGCAGAGTGGGTAGGGGCTGGGTGAGGATAGAGAAAAACAGGCAACGTAGTAGTCTATCCTCAGACACAAGAAAAGGAACAGGAAATATGGTCCAGGTGAAATAGCTCCTTGAAAGAGCCCTCTGCTCTCTCAGGGCAAATGTTCCATACACTCCAGAACTTAAATGTGATTTCTAGTGCCATCTACTGGGAAGCCCAGGAACCAGCTCACACTTGAGCTAGAAAAACAAAACACTGCACCCGACCTTTAATCACTTTAAGGAGGCAGGTTTTACTGAGATTGGACCCTTTTCTGCCTGTTCTAACCAAGTTCTAGGGAGACTCTTCACAAACACCTGACCACTTCTGTGCATTCCCCACACTTCACACACACGTGTTCCAGAGCTCATCCACATGAGTAATTTGTCTCCCAATTCAGCCAGTGAGCTCTGTCACATCAGGGGCCTATCCCTCTCCTCTCTCTATTCTCAGCACAAGCATGGTGTCTAGCACAGAACAGCCTCTCAAATTCATATTAAATTAAAAAAATAAAAAATAAAAAACCCAGTTTAAGAATTCTACTTCTTATTGACCATTATCTGTTGACAAACTCAAAGAAACCAAATGGCAAGACAAGCCCCAAGAGGGAAATAGGACCACCTATGGTTTAACCAGTGACGTCTCTGAGCTTCCTGAGGCGGGTCTCAGAATGCATGCTCAGGGCCCAGTATTATTGAGTCACCCGTGCAGCAAGTGGACCTACTGTCATCCACTCAAAGAGCAAAGAGCTGAGGCGTGCATGGGTGGGTAGGTGTGTGAAATTAGAACAAATAAATATACGGTATATTGGTCTTTGTTCCCAGTTCGTGACAGAGAGCACCTAAAACTCCTCTCATTTCCTGGGTGACAGGTGCATTTTTTGTTCTAATGAGGTGACTCTTGGTGGGCTCCTGGATGAGAGCTGGTCACCAGGAAGACCAAGGTCTGATAAGCCTGGAGCTTTCAGGCTTCTGAAGGGAAGGGAGCTGGAAATTGAGTTATTAATCCATCATGCTAACATGAAGCCTCCATAAAAATTTCAAGAGTACACGGTTCTGAACGCTTTTGGGTGGTGAACACATGATAGGTGCGAGGGGGCTGATGTGGCCAGAGAGGCCACGGAAGCTACACTCCTACCCACATACCTTGCCCTGTGCACCTCTTATCTATCCATTCCTTATAACAGGTACTCTAACTTTCATGAGTTCTGAGAGCACGCTAAAAAATTATCAAATCCAAGGAGGCAGTCATGGGAACCTCTAATTTATAGCCAGATGGTCAGAAGCAGTGAAGCGGGGATCTGAATTGGGGTGAGGGGACAGTCTTGTGGGGGCTGTACTAACCTCAAGCTGATAATTTCAGAATTATCTGAATTAAACTGTATGACACCTAGCTAGTGTTGGAGAGTTGGAGAATTTTTGGTATGACGGGGAAAAAACCCACTTATCTGGTATTAAGAGTGCTGTGAGTAAAGGCAAACACAGTGTGATTTTCCTGGACAAGGTGGGAGGAAAGCATGCTCCATTTATCAACTGACTACTGCTGCCCGAATCTCAGAGTGAAGCTGTATCGTTGATGGGAGTAGCAGGTCCTTCCCCCTCTCCTAAGAACACAGGCACTCATACAACCTCCATCCCAATGGTCCTCAATTTTGGATGCACAACATTATCAACTAGACAGCTTTTTAAACTTCTGATGCATAGGCTGCACACCTGACCAACAAAATCAGAACCTCTGGGGCTAGGGCCCAGGCCTAAGCATTTTTCAGTTTCCTGGGTAGTACACTGTTGGTGGGCATGTACAGTGGTATAGCCACTATGGGAAACAGTATGGAGTTTCCTTAGAAAACTAAGACTAGAGCTACCATATGATCCTGCAATTCTACTTCTGGGTATTTTTTTGTAAAAAAACAAAACACTAATTCAAAAAGATATCTGTACCCTCATGGTCACTGCATTTACAATAGCCAAGACATGGAATCAACCTGAGTGTCTAGCAATAAACGATTAAATGTGGTATATATGAGGTCTGACAACTAAGTTCGCGAACTTGCCCCAGTGCGCTTACATTGGCAGCACTGTACAAACAACTAGGTACGGTTTCATAACTTTGGCATATCAGTGTCTCACAGCTGGGTTCATGTCGATGTATGGTGGTGTCTTGCTGAGTAGCATTCATTATTGTTGTTGCATGTTTTGTGTGTCATCATGAAAATGTCAGAACTTGAATTAGAGCAATGAACAAACATTAAATTTCTTATTAAACTTGGCAAGAGTGAAAGTGAATTCAGGGACATGTTAGGTTAAGTGTATGGGAATAATGCCATGAAGCAAATGGCAGTGTACAAGTGGATTACATGTTTTTCTGAGGGGAAAGTGTCACTGATGAAGAGAGGTCAGGGCGGCCAGTAACAAGCAGAACTGCCAAAAACATTACAAAAATTTGTCAAATTATTTGTCAAAATCATGAGCTGACCTGAGAACATAGCAGACCAAGTAAACATCAACAGAGAAACAGGAAAATCTTAACTGAAAATCTTGGCATGAGAAAGATGTGTGCAGAAATGGTCTAGAAGGGCTAAATGATAAACAAAAGCAAAGGGTAGTCAGTTTGCCAAGACCTTTTGGAGAGGCAAGACGATATTTTGGGCCATGTTATCACTGATGATGAAACATGGGTGTACCAATATGACCCTGACACAAAGTGTCAAAGTACACAATGAATTTCAGTCAATACTCCACGACCAAAAATGTTCCATCAGTCCAAATCAAGTCAAAAGGATGCTGCTAATCTTTTTTGGTATCTGAGGAGTTGTTCATTATGAATTTGTACCTACTGGACAGTCAACCAAGATGACTCTTTGGAAGTGCTGAAAAGGCTGCATGAGAAAGACAAAAACAACCTGACCTTTTCAACAACTCATGGCTCTTGCATCACAATGCATCAGCTCACACGGCACTATTTGTGAGGGAGTTTTTAGCCAGGAAACAAATAACTGGATTGGAACACCCTCCCTACTCACCTGATCTGGTCCCCAGTGACTTTTTTCTTGACCAGAAGATAAAGGATATTGAAAGAAAGACATTTTTATGACATTTAGGACACCAAGGGTTACGCAACAATGGCTCTTATGGTCATTCCAGAAAGAGTTCCAAAATTGCTTTGAAGGGTGGACAAGGTGCTGACATTGGTGCATAGCTTCCCACGGGGAGTACTTTGAAGGTGACTGTAGTGATATTCACCAATGAGGTAAGTAGCACTTTTTCTAGGATGCGTTTGCAAACTTGTCAGACCTTGTATATACAATGGGACATTACTCAGCCATAAAAAAGTTAAAATATTGCCATTTGTAAAAACATGGAAGTATCTTAAGTGTATTATAGTGAAATAAGTCAGACAGAAAAGAATAAAAACCATATGATTTCACTTATATGTGAAATATAAAACAATACTAAATGAACAGAACAAAAGCAAACGTATAGATACAAACAACAGACTGGTAGTTACCACAGGACAAAGGGCACAGAGGAAGGTTGAAATAAGTAAAAGGAGGTCAAATAAATATGTAGTGAAGGGTGGAAACTAGACTTGTGGTGAGCATGCTACAATGCAGGCATGTCCAACCTGCAGCCTAGGACTACTTTGAATGAGGCCCAACACAAATTCTTAAAACATTGTAAGATTTTCTTGCAACCTATTTTTTTTTAGCCCATCAGCTATTATAAGTATTAGTGTATTTTATGTGTGCCCAAGACAATTCTTTTAATGTAGCTCAGGGAAGCCAAGAGGTTGGACGCTGCTGCTATAATGCAAACAATATTGAATTACAATGTTGTACACTTGAAAATTACATGTTATTCACCAATGTTATCTCAATTTTTAAAAATGTTCTAAAATAAAAATCTAATTGAACCCCCCACCCCCACCCCGGCCCCCAGGAAAATAAATAGCTCTCCAATGGAAAGGATGGGATACAGGCCAATGGCATCGCCTGTACATACAAAATACTTTTCTTACAACTCAGCAAGCACAGAGGGGAGTTAGACAGGGTTTCAGTAAATACCAAGTTTCCACGTGTTCTGGTGAATGTACTGATCGCCACTGGTCAGAATATTCATGGGAAATTAAGAGGAAGCTGCACAACTGTCATTTCTGCCCACATGTAAACAAACTTATTCTTCTTTCATACTGTCTTTCAAAAAAGTTTTTAAGATGACTATCTTCACCCCTGAGTGCCTCTTCCCACCTCCAAAGGTTCTCTCTAGTAAACCCCTTTTCTTGGAGGACAACTCAAGAGACAGCTGAGACCCTGTCATCATTCTGCGAACTCCCAGGTTGGCTGCACCACCGAGAGTGCTGCTCCCCAGTCTGCACAGCACTGAGGGTAACCGGACCACAGGCCTGACTCAGACCCCATCCAAGCACTGCATGGGCTCACAGATTAAACACCAGTGGAGGGTTGTGAAACCAAGGCCCTCTACAGTTCAGGGGCACAAGCAGGAGCCATCCCTCTGCATGGCCCCCAGAGAACACCATCCTGCACTCGGCCTTCCTCTTCAACAGGCTGACATAATTTTGTAAGGCTGACAACCTACCTTTGAAATATGCTCCCTCTTAAGAGGTCAGAGTCCATTTTAAAGAGCCTGTGGAGATAGAAGCCGGTGGTGGACAGTGACAATGCCTATTTTCCGTGGCACTGCTCATTAAGTTAGATGGGGCATAGTTATGAGAGAAAATTCTAACCAATCTCAGAACTGCTATTTCAACAGTTTCAATAAACAGGTAAGACTGATGCTTCTGGCTCAAGTGAGATTTGGGGTTACATGTAGTTTTGGTTTAACTATCCTTTACCTCAGATTAAATGACAGTGAATGTAAATCACTTAGAAAAGCTCCTGGAATGTGTTAACTTTTATCACTAATCCATGTTTTTGGGCCATTCTTAAACATCTTTACTTTCACCCAGCTCTTCACACCGGATCAGGCATGTAGCTGTCACTCAACACATGTGCATAAACCACACTGGAGCCTTCAGTCCACTAAGTCTTTGACACACACAGTCTTGGGGCCAGTTACATCCACTCCCTCCACTAAGCAAAGGCTAAGGTTCCAAAGTTTGGGTGCTTGACAGAAACTATCAAGCAGTGGAGTGAATTAGCAAATAGGTAAAACTCAGGACCATGTCAGTGGCACTTCCACACAGGGAGACAATAGATGTTCTCTCAAATGTCTCACCTCTGCATAGACACTACTCTGTTTATGACCTTTTGGCACAGAATTAAGGTAATTCCCACAGAACCAATAGAAGAACAAAGCACAAACCTAAGGAGCTTGATGTACACTCGTTAATGCATCAGTGTCTGCTGGGGGCTCCTGCCAGATTCCTACTGAGAGACACAATATAGGAAGCAAAGGTGATCAACCCAAGTGGCACTGAAGAGGACAGGATGGGAAAAACATTTTTATTCTTCCAGATCTTCAGGCAATCTCACCAAGCTGGAGTTCACTTGCAGTTCAGTACGAAACCAAGAAAATGTGAGGCTCAAAAGGTATTGTGCACTCTGTTTCTTCAATCTCTGGCAGGCCTGGAGCCCAAGGTCAGTCTGGTAGGAAGCCGAGAGGACTTGGCCAGCGATCACACAATCTTCACAGTCTTGAGCATATCTGACAGGACATACGTATCATCCCAACCCCTTCCTGGCTTCCTCAGGGTCTGCTCCAAGGCTTGGGCCATTTCCAACAGTTCTGGTGTGTCCAGAGTGTGCTCAGGGTGTAGCTGACAGAACAAGACCTCATTCACTTCCCCCTCAATTCGCCGGACATACAGAAGAGGGAACACTGCCTTGAGCCCACCCAGCACTGAGTCCTTTAGCCCCAAGTCTCGGCACACAAGGTTGAGGATAAAGACACCTGTAGGGTGGGAAGGAAAGAGTCAGAATGACCGCAGATCAGGTGACATGTCAGGGATGAGTTTCAGCTCTGAGGAAATACCAATTCCTGCCCCCAGGGAGCCTGAAAGACTAAGCAGCACACCCAGGACAGCAGTGGGTTTGCAGAAAACACACAAATGCAGAAAGAGAAAAGCACAGGAAATACAGGAACCATAAGGAAACTTCAGCCTGATTTCTTGCTCTTCTGTGCTGCTAACAAATAATTCTACCATTCTCCATGACTCGATTTCCCAAAGAATTGCTTGGAGAAAGAAGTAATTAATAACCCCAACAGAGAAAGGACCAAGTCCACAGGGATGTGATGTTCTTCACATATATGATGCCATATTTATTAGCCAATGAGACAGCCATGGCTATCTTGACCTGTGACACTTAAGGTTCTAAATCAGCTCTGTTCACCACAGTACCTTACATCAAATCGAAACATCTAGGAGACCATGAACAAACAGATTAAGAGCTCCAGCTTTAACAAGGACCTGGGTTGGAGCTCCGGTTGTTATCCTGTACCATCTTGATAAGTCTCTTTACCTCAGTTTCCTCATCTGAAAATGGGCCACTATGAAGATAGTCCAGGGCATGTGGGAAGAACTGGACTGGCAGCCAGTGTCACCATGATGATGGGAATGAGAATGACTACAACTACGTTGTGAAACTGTGTGGCAGAATCTCAAAAGCTAATGTCTATGATCCAGCAATTACAATGCTACGTATATGCCTGACAGACCTGCAAACATTTCACCCAAAGGCACCTGGTGGGATGTGAATGGCAGCACTACTTATAGCAGCTGCAAACAGGAAACAACCCAAGTACCAGTAGCAGAATGGAGAAATCAACTGTGCTGTGGTCATACCATGACACTGCACAGCAAAGAAAGACACAACGAAAATGCAACACCAGGGATGGACCTCCCAAATATCATGCTGGGCGCAAGCAAACAGAGCCATTCTGTACAATTCCACTTATAGAAAGAAGAAAAATGGGCAAAACGAAGGTGTGCTGACAGAAGCGAGGACAGTGGCTACCCTTGAGAAGAGAGTGAGTTACTGGAAGGACAGGAGGTAGACTTCCAGGGAGCTAGAAATGCTTTGTGTTTGGTGCTGGTAAAATGGGTGTGTCCAATTTAAGGAAATCAATCCAGATACACATTTATGAGATGTGCATTTTTTACGAAAAAGAAATAATTTTTTATAGCAGCCATCCAGCCCTTTCCCAATCTTTTCTTCTCCATACCTTTAGGAGCCAAGATGCTTTTGACCTTCCGCAGGAAGGGCTGGTCCACAAATGCTGGGGGTGGACAACTCATTCCCAGTGTTGGGTCCTTACTGTCTACATCAAACATTATGACATCATAGTGAGGCCGTGCTGGGAAAGAGAAGCAAGTGAGTTTTTGTCTTTGCTGGATAAAATGATTCCATTTCCATTCCACATCACATCTCCCCTATGACCTGTGGTGGGCACAGGTGGCTAGGTCAGAAGAATAACATGGAGGATGTGGTTTGCCTGTTAAGGGCACTGACACCACTGTCCAGGGGAGTCAGCATCGGGGTTCTCTTCTAGAGTACCCCATATTAAAGGTGAGCCCTTCATCTCATCTGGAGCCCACTCTGTATGATTATTACTTGGTGAAGGCTCCATCTATACCAGTGGTTTTCAACCATAGCAGAACATTAGAGTCACTGTGGGGAGATTTGAAATTATTCAAGAACCTAGGCCCCTCTCCTGACCCCTGAGTTAAAAACCTCATGGTGGCAGGGAGCAGATGGGAGGGGAGATGGGAAGCCTGGTATTTTTCTTCAGCTCCCGAGGTAATTCTACATAGTCAGAGTTGACAGCCATTGATCTGGACAGAGTAGCTGCCTAAGCCTTAAAGATATGACATAGCAAATGGCAACTTCAACTTAACTTGGGAAACAACATATGTTGCCTCCTAGGAGAAAATGTTCTCAAATTAAAGTTAGTGAATTTTTTCTAGTTTCTTAAACAATAGCTGGCTCAAGAATGAAATGATTTTGCTAAATGGGTGAGAAAAGTATGAATTGGATCCTCTCCTTACTATGATGTTAATAATTTGTATAAGAGGAAGGGCTATAATGCCACTAACTTGTTCTTAGCAAACTTTGAGATAATAATGATTAATAATCACTGAATATTTACATGCCCATCACTGTTCATTCATAGCATATATCTGATTGTGGTTTCTTGGAGAAAAAGTCCTCCAGTGGGCTCATCCAAGTCCACAATAGCCTACAGTTGCAGCCTTGAGTCTTCTAATAATCTGAAAGGTTGTACTGGTAAGAGATCAAGGCCAGGGCTATTCAAAACTGACCTATAGGTAATAACAAGAGCAGCACATTATGGATTGCATTCCCATCATGTGCCTAACACTGTTTTCAATGTTTCACCTGAGCTTCCAAAATGACCCCAATCTCAGAGAGGAAACCTGTGAAACTACGGTAATATGGTTCATTTCAGTTTGCAATTAATAGAAGGCAGAATTTCTATCCCAGAACCCCAAATACTCATCCCAGCACCAAAATGTCATCCTGGTTTGCCATCCCCTTACTGGAAGATATTCTAATCCAGTGAGAACCAGAGCATCTGCTCGGACTGAACAGACCAGGAAGGGTTGTGGCCTGAATTCCCCAGGGTCACCTATGACCGAACCAACCTGACGTCCTTTCTGGACTAATGCTATGGAAAGCACTGGTCACCGGGAACCTATACTGCAGGCATGTCCAACCTGTGACCCAGGACAGCTTTGAATGTGACTCAACACAAATTCTTAAAACATTATGAGATTTTTCTGCAACTTTTTTTTCTTTTAGCTCATCAGCTATCATTACTGTATGTGTGGCCCGAGATAGTTCTTCCAATGTGGCCCAGGAAAGCCAAAAGGTTGGACACCCTTGCTCTACACAAAGTGGCAGAAGGATCAAGGGAACTCTTGCATAACATTAATATGCTTTTTGTCCTAAGTCTGGGGTACAAATTATTAGAGCAAAATGGAATCTAATTCTAGTAACAGCAGGGCTATCAGAATTCCCACTGAGTAGCATCTGCCTCAGAGTTTCAAATCCTTGGCACTACTGACATTTTGGGTCAGATAACTCACTGTCATCAGTGGCTATCCTGTGCATTGTATTAATAGCAGGTTTAGCATCCCTGGTCTCTATCCACCAGATGACAGAAGCACACTACCCAACAGTGACAACAACCAATAACATGTCTGCAGGAGCTGCCATGTGTCCCTGAGGTTTTACCAATGGACAGGAAGGTAGCCCTGCTCTATTTCTAGCTTTACCTCCAGCTGAAATTTTAGAAAAAACACCTTCTGACCTACAGCCCGACCTCTCTTCCCCTTTTCCTCACCACCTACAGACTTTAGGTTTCCTAGGCTGGTGAGAAGATGGCAAGGTTACAAGGTCCAAAGAGAAGCCCACTGGTCTGTCAGCACCATCAGGGCAGGAAACAGCCCGTTTTACTTGTTGCTGTATCACAACCCCTAGCGCACAGCTGAGCATATATGGTTGGCACTGTGATTATTGAATAAATATGTCAACAAATAAACAGGTGAAAGACTAGGATGACATTGATGCCGCCCTCTCAGACATGAATTCTAGAGGCCCTTGCAGTCCTACAATCTTTGGATCAATTTTTCCTTGACACTCTTCCAAATCCTCCAATAGCAGTACCTTCTCTTCCCGCTAGGCTAGTAATGTAGTCCAGGCCATCTGCAATGTGGACCTTCATCCGGTTGGTCTGGGCAAAGCCAAACCACTGGGTGGCTACTTCCAACATGGAAGGGTCAATCTCTACAGCATCGATGCAGGACTTTGGGAAATGATCGTGGACAAAGAGAGGGAGGCTGCCTCCGCCCAGGCCGACCACCAACAATGCCAGTGGAGTCTCTGTAATAAAGGAATAAAGCATCATTTTACCATCTGCTCACCGCAAAGTTTGGTACCAGCCTTGGGAGAGTAAAAGAGATACCGGTAGCTGCATTGTTGGTGCTGCCCAGGACCTGGCCTCCCAGTCTCATCCCAGAAATTTAGGAGATGTGACACCTGAAAAGTCACCCTGGCCTCACAATCCTTCCTTCACCAGATTTAGAAGCTGAACCAGTATGTTATTATTCTGGCCCCTTAACCCATTTCCCCTTTCGAAAGAAAAAGTACAGCTCACCTGTCACATTCATTTAATTTTACATAAACACGCTCTTGAGGCTGAAGCAAATCTGACTGGTTTTCAATATGAAAATAAAACATAAAAACTGTTCTTGAAATTATTTCTAAACAGAACTTGTCTCTAATCCTAATGTAATAGAAATATATATGATCAGTATTTAATAAAATTTTTCTTCATGTGGCAAACTTTGTGGGTAAAGGTAGGGCTGTAATCCATGAGTTAGCTCAGGGTAAACACTGTAGCCTCAAGTGCTGCCAGCGAGTATTCTAGGGCCAACTGGAAAACGGGTTAAAGATCCCAAACCACTTAGCTGATATCAAATCAAGAGTCCCCACCAAAATTGTTAATAGACCCCTCTAAGAAACGGAAGGAGCAACGGCTACATCTGGTCCTGATCACACGCCAGTGTAGATGCGATGCCATCTGCCCAGCCTTGCACTCACAGGCCACAAGAGGCCCTCTCACACACACCAACCAGGGGAGGGCAATCCCCCAAAATCACAGGAAAACAAAGGCCCCACTCCTGGACCTACCGTATTTTCCGGCGTATAAAACGACTGGGCGTATAAGACGACCCCCTAATTTTACAGTTAAAACATAGGTTTAGGCCTATATTCGCTGTATAAGCCCCACTTCCGAGGCTGTAGTCTTATACAGCGAATATAGGCCTAAACCTATGTTTTAACTGTAAAATTAGGGGGTCATCTTATACGCCCGGTCGTCTTATACGCCGGAAAATACGGGTAAGCACAGAGAAACCACCGCAACCACGAGGGGGCAGTGGGACGACAAGAAACAAGAAAGAATCACCAGAGACACACTGAGGATTGAACGGAAGAGCTGAGCCTCTAGGGTAAGATGACCAGATTTTAACATTGGTAAAGCGGGACACCATTGACCGGGGGGGAGGGGGTTCTTGATTAAAAATTTGGTCTATCTCCTGCCGTTCCCTAGCTTGTCGTGCATTTGTTCCAAAAATCAGGACTTTTTTAAAACGCCGAGGGACGCGGGACAAATTGTTAAAAATCGGGACTGTCTCGCCAAAAGCGAGACGTCTGGTCACCCTACTCTAGGGATACATATCAGCACCAGGATGGGCCAAAAGTGCAGGGCATTTTCACAAGACATACTCGGGGACTTCTCGTGGACAGTACAAGCACAGACAGAAACGTGAACATTTTCGCTACTATGGTCAGATCCAAACCTGTCATTAGAGATAAGGCTATGACTGTACTAGCTGTAATAGGCACATTTTTAAAAACTAAAAATTCATATGGTGATGGAAAGAGAGCTGATTCTGGGTGGTGAGCACATAATGCAATGTATAGACAATGTAATGTAGAATTGTACACCTGGAAACGATGTAATTGTTATCAACCAATGTCACCCCAATAACTTTAAAAATTAAAAACTACTCACAAAAAATATAAAATAAAAATAAAAATTCAAGATAGAATTGCATCTGGTGTTCAAATAATGCATTACCAGAAAGCTAGAAACTCTCATAGAGGGCAAAGGTGTTTCTCCAGACATACGATCTTTAAACTTCCAACTGGTTATGTGGGAATACACATAGGCAAAAATCCACCAAGCTGAACACCTGAAGATCTGTGTACTTTACATAGCTAACTGAATGTACTTTATACCTTAATTTTTAAAAATAAATGACTAAAAGAAAACTATCTGAACATCAACACCGGTAGCCAATTCAAGATTATAATCTGAGTTTGAGAAAAAAGTTATCTGGATGTTCATTAATTTAGGACACATTGAGATTAAGACACAAAAGTGTATGCTGCAGTCAGCCTATAATCACTGTTCTTAAGCAGCAAGGCAGCCACACTGATCACTTCCCACAGGGTCCTCACAGCAGGGGTGTGTCCCTCACCAAGGAGCAGCTCCGGGTTTTTCAGGAGGGCCAGGCCTGCGATCATGGCTTTATGGTGTTCACAGCACAGGTAGCTCTTATCAATAGACTGCCCTGGGGCCACAGGGAGCGCCTCTGCAGTATCAGCCAGCCGATGCTTCTTCCTGTCCTTTTTCCGTTTCTTCTGGGCTAAATGAGAGAGAGGGAGAGACAGATGAAGTCCTGTGTTTCAGTACACAACTCCTCATAAAATAAGGTGTAGCAGCGACAGTGTGCTGCAGCTGGCCTGATCCTGCCCAAGAGCCCATCTGTTAAAAATGCAGGAACTGTGTGACCTGGTTGACATGTTGGTAGCTTGAAACCTGGCCATGGTGGCCATTTTTATGCCACAGAAATTGGCAAATAGTACATATCGGCAGGTTTTTTTCCCTTAAGAGATGGCTGTTAAAGTATTTTATACACATCAGTGAAAATCAGAGAGCCAGAAAAGAAAGTAGCAAAGACACACCCAAAAGGCTGGGGCAACTCAACTGAGGCATCTTGGTACCTCTCCACTGAGAAACACAAGGCCATTGACAGGAGAAAATCTTATTCATAAACCTGTAAGGGGGAAGCCGGGATGGCTCAGTGGGTTAAGTGTACAGTTTATTGCCCTGGGAACAGAGGATCCAGTCCTGACCCCAGCTAGTGTGGACCCATATGCTGAACTGGGGAGAGCTTCCCATGTGGGAGGCCCCCGGTCTGGTTCTCATCAGGGCAAACTTCCCATGTGTGGGAGGCTCCCCATTTCAGCCCCCAGCTTGCAGGGCATGCCCAACTATGGAGACTGCTCTGAGCTCTCTCTGTCTCTACCAAAAACAATAAAATAAATATATAAGAAAAAAAAAGAACTTGTAGGGAAAAAGGCCTTAACGTTACTAATTACCTCTTCTATGCCAATTACTGTCCAAGGTCTTTTACTATTTTAGCTCCCATAACAACCCCATAATTCCAATTCCTGGCAGATGGAAAATCTGAGGATCTGAACAGTTAATAATCAGGTCCAGTATCAGTAGGTGGTGTAGCAAGGATTTGAACCTGGGACTGCCTGCCTCCAGCATCTACCATCCTTCTACTATACCATGCAGACTGTAGAAATGGACAGAGGACAACTTCCTTGACCTCCAAGGAAGTTCTATTAAACAACGCTGAGGGGAAAGCCGGGACGGCTCAGCGGGTTGAGCGCTCGCTTTGAGGCCACGAGGACCGAGGATCGAATCCCGGCTCCGGCCCAGGCAGGACCCACATGCTGAACTGGGGAGTTCCCACAGTTCGGGTCTCTAGCTGTCTCTGTCTCTGTCTCTCTATCTGTCAAAAGTAAAATAGAAATAAATATGCACTGAAGATAAAACAATTACTCTCTATAAAATATAAAAAGATATAAAAAAAAAACAAAACAACACTGGACCACATCACCTCTGAGGTACCCACCAACTTGAAAACCCTCTGAAATAGGTGCTAGTGGGTGGTACTGTGAAGTCAAGCAGGGCTCGCCTGCCCTAGCCATGTTTCTGTCTCACCTCCCAGATGCGCCTGTTGAATTAATACACAGACGCATTTGGGGCAACTTATAAAACAAGAGGCATTTAAACTGAAGACATTAAAATGATTGTCACACTTCCTTGGTAAACCCCACCCCTGCTCCTTTATCATTTCACAGCCAGGCTTTGCTCAAGATGAGAACACACACCCCCATGCAGCTTATGGTCATTCATGCCCTAGAAGCCCAGGTGGTAAGGGGACAACCCACGGAACCATGTGCCTCTGGTCACAGTACCTAGGTCTGGCCTACATCTCGGTCAAGCTCCTGGGTCCTTCTAACCACCCCAAATCAAGAGTCCATGCCATGCGTACTTGGGTCCCCAACGTGCCTCTGATGCCTCACCTCTGTGACACACATCCTTCAGCAACCGGGCTTCGGATTGCACCACATTCCTGTTGCTGAGGAAGATCAGCCGCCGAAAGTAACGCCTGTGGTCCCCTTGCACATCCTCAATGACATAGTCGCCACTCAGGGGGCTGCAGTCCTGGTGCTGAACGGTCCGGACCCCAATGTCCCCACCCACAGATAGGAAAGGCACCTGAAGGTACAGCAAAGATGTGGTTCAAACACCGGCTCAGGTAAGAAATATGAGAAATCTGCCCCCTTCCCTTGTGTGTACAGAAGGAGTCTCCACTCCAAGGTTCGGGGCAGTGATAACGCCAAGACTTGCCATTCTACTGAAGTACTTCTCTGGGACCTTTGATCAGATCTCAAATGGTTTAAGTCAGCTTTCTGGAAACCAAATGATTCCCCAAACCGTTAGTAAAATGCAATTGGTTCTCCCCAAGAAAAACAGGAGTTTCTCAACAGTAATCCTTAAAAGGACTCTCAATAGTCCAAGACAATTAAAGCCAGAGGGACCCTTTGGGAAGAAACTATGACAGAAGGAATCTAAAAAGGGATAACAAAGCCCAGGGGGAAAGCAACCACTCCAAGCATGCAGAAATTTCTCCCCTCCCTCAGTTACTCTCATCTTTTTCTCCCATTACTCTAAACAGGAGAAATAAATTACCGTAGGAGAAAAATACGTTCCTCTTTCCACTTTGCCATTTCCCTTCCTAATCTTTATATCTATTTCTTCTCAAGACCTACATGAGTATTTAATGATCAACAGGGATTCCTGATTTTGCAGAGATATAGTCACTGGTGAAATGTCAAAAAGGAACCCCCACACGGGAGCTATGTCTCTCTGATGGACACCAACCCCAAGGTCTGCTAGGAGGCATCAAACATGCATTCACCTGTAAGCACAGGTCAGCCTAGTGGGCAGACCCCAGGCTGGGAACCTGAAAGTCTATTCTTCTTTTCAGATCTGATACTATCGCACTAAGTCTCCAAGTACTTTTGCTTTTGCCTCTATCAAGGATAAAGTCCTTACTATTATATAAATATACTCTGGTCTTGTCACCAGGATAGCACAAGACAGATAGTGTTAATTGATAATAACACATTATCATTTTGGCAAAAACCTTCGGTTTCTTTCCTAGTAAAAACACCAGGCCAGCAATGCAAATATCCTGAGAATCACGCTGAGCTGTGTTGGCCCTTTCCCATCCTACCCTCGGATAACAATGGTTCTAAGAAGCAAAACGGCAAGGAAGTTCAGTGCAAAAGTGTGGAAACAGACACATAGTCCAAGCAATAGGCCGTATGAAGAGCTAGAGCCTTCAAGGTGGACAGAATCTCCTTCCTGCCATCTCTGCGGAGTCCGAGAGGCCCCCCAGACACAGACCCTCACTTAGCTCATAGGCCCTGACATGTCCTCTAGGAATGGACTAGGGTCACAGACCCTATCCGAGCTCCTTCCAAGACACCCTCTGCTTTCCCAGCTACTAACACGACTCCTCCAGAGACCTGTGAGTGCTGCTGCCAGAGCTTTGTTACCTGCTGCTGGGCGGGCATCCCAGCCGGGGCCAGCTCCATGACTCTGGTGGACAGCTCAGCCTGGATGCTGTCCATGCCTTCATACTGCTGCCCTCGGTGAAGGGCCACTGTGATCAGCCTCCTGAAGCCGGCACTGATTGCCAGCTGCTTCCGGCCATCTTCCATGCCAAAGAGCCACTCGGTCTCTCGGCCCTGGGGGACTGGAAACAGGCACTTGGTGACAGGGAGTCCCAGGGAGAGTGCTGAAGCCCACAGCCAATATGAACCACATGGCAGAAAACCAGACCCTGCCCAGGCCCAGCATCCCTTCCAACTGTGACCTTCTAAGGTGCCATCAGTTCCCTAGAGCACAAGGTGCAGAGCGAAGCAGCCAGCAGACACGAGGCAGGACCAGGCGGAATAGGAGTGTGAGCACCCACCTAAGGGGAATGGGGCATGGAACCTGGTGCCAGAAAAACAGCAATAATACTGACACTTATTACATGCTAGGCAAGCAGTTACGAACAGAAATGAATCAAAGCCTCCCAGGAGCCAGAATGCAGGCAGTATTATTCTCACTGTATAAATAAGGAGATTGAGACACAGAAGTTATATTATTTGCCCAAGTTCACACAGTTAATGACAAAGCTGGGCCTCAAACCCAGGCAGTCCAACCCACACTCCATGCTCATGTTCAATGCACTACCTGTTCCAACAGGTGGACAGTTGGTATTATGGATACTTGGGAAAATGGTGTAGTCGTCAAATGACCAACGTGACCATGTCAGCACCTTGCTATCTAAAATTTTCTACTTTTGAAAGCGTTCCCTTGTAGTCTCTCTTTTGATCATGATGAAGGTAAATCTGGTATGATCTACCCCTTTCAAAAACTATGCCAACATTTACAAAGCACTTACTATGTGCCAGGTACCGTCCTAAAGGTAGTTATGCTCTCACTTTATAGGTGAGGAAACTGAAGCACAGAAAGTAATACATCCAATGTCACGCCATCAGGAAGTGGCTGGGTCAGGACTGGAACCCAGTCTGATTCTAGGGCTAACGTTTTTGGCCACCACCCTGTATGGCCTCTCTAAATTCAGCAGAGAAGCACATTAGTTTCCCCAGGTCTGGCCGCTCAAAGCTGCAGAGCTGGGACCCCACTGCTTCCATTACTCCATGTCACAAAGTAATTAACATCTCTACAGTGTGTGACTTCCCTAAATTTAGCTGTTGCTTCTCTCTCCTCCCTACCAACACCATTCTCCCACTTCATCAAGGCTTTGCAATAGAAGATACAAGCAGTAAGCTTCAAATCTAAGCAGGTAGCTAGAGCTGCTCCTGTCTCTTCCTCGTAGCCGGGCTAGCCTAACCTCTGAAAAAACTGCCCCCTATAAGATAAATCCAGCCAAAGCATATCCAGCCACCAATGCCCCCACCCCAGCCCCTCCAGGGAAGAGAGGGACCAATCCCAACTCACTGATGAAAATGGCAAAATGATTGTCCCGCGATGGTTTCACAGTGGGGCTGTCCACCACGTGGAGGGTGTAGCGTGGCTCCCCTGTGTCCCCATTGCACAAGTCCAGAGACACATTCCCCAGCCCAGCCTTGCGGTACAGCTGGCTGCACAGCCAGGCATACTGCTGCCGCTCCTGCACGGCCTCAGCCAGCCGCTCAGCACTCTCCAGCCGCACAGGCTTGCCCTGCTCCTGAGCACATAGCTCAAAGATCTGAAGGGCAGAGCCAGGGATTGGCCTGAACTTGGTCATGATGAAGGCAAAGACAGGCAGGGGGAACCGAGGCTCTGCTTCCAATCGCTGGTCCTGGCTATGGGCCACCTGGTGCACCCTCACCATCCACCCCTCCCGAGAGAAGTGACCCACTGCTTTCTTCAGGATGTGAGCCTGAGCCAGAGTGATGCAGAGGTAGCGACCGCCCACCTGCAGGACACGGCCAACCTCAGCCAGCATCCTGTCCACCTGTTGCAGGGTCTTCTCCTCCTCATCTGTCAGGACAGCGTCCAGGGTGCCCTTGTCCAACACCACCTGGAATGAGGCATCGGGAAACTCCATCTGTGTCATGTCCATCTTCAAGAAGCTCATCTGGGGCCGTCGGCTGGCATTGCGTTCCTTCATTTGTTTGATGACAATCTCACTGATGTCAATGTTCGTGATATCCTGATAGCCCACATCATACAGCTGCTCACTTAGCTCTGAGTTACCACACCCTATCACCAGCACCTGGGAGGAAACCAATATAATGGGGGTGACTGTGACAAAGGAAGGAGCTTCACATGCTTCAAGGACTGAAGTCTCACCTTAACTGTTACAAGTTTTCAGAAAGGAGAGATGCTATTGTCAAAGGAGAGAACACCACTGGTTAAAGGGTTCACTAGTGAAAACCACATTCAGCAACAACAATGCAAGTTATGTAAAAACAAGCTTTCCATATTGCACAACCAAACTAATCACGGTTATTCTTTTTACTGAATCAATCATAACTCAAGAATTGATAGGGGGGAAGCTGGAATGGCTCAGTGGGTTAAGCGCTCACTTTGCAGCCCCAGAGCCCGAGGATCGAATCCCGGGCCCGGCCCATGTGGACCCACATGCTGAGCTGGGGTGTGCCCCCAGTTCAGTTCTTGCTGGGGCCTATGCGACAGGCTCCTGGTCCAGTTCCTGCCCTGCGCAGCCCCGCACCAACCTGTGGAGTGAAACTATATGGAAAACTAATGCTGTCAACTATGGAGACTGCTCTGGGCCCTCCCCCTTCTGTCTGTCTCTCTCTGTCTGTCTCTCTCTGTCAAAAAACAATTAAAAATAAATTTAAAAAGAAAAAAGAATTGATAGGGGGGAAGCCGGGAGGGCTCGGTGGGTTAAGCGCTCACTTTGCATTCCCAGGGACCGAGGATCGAATCCCGGCCCCAGCCCGTGTGGACCCATATGCTAAACTGGGGAGTGCCCCCAGTTTAGTTCTCACCGGGGCGAAGACCCCGGCCCAGTTCCTGCCCTGTGCAGCCCCACTCCCACAAACAAATAATGTGCAGCTGTGGAGACTGTTCTGGGCCCTCCCCCTTCTCTGTCTCTGTCTCTGTATCTCTGTCAAAAACAATAAATAAATAATTAAATAAATAAAATAAAAAGAATTGATAGGAAGTCACAGGTCCAAATGCAATAGTTACTGTTAAAATCTCCTATTTGTTTTACTGTTGAAAACTTAACTCTGGCACAATCCTATTCCACTCATGCCTTCAGCTCCTCCTCATAACAGTCTGCTATTTTCTGAAGACAAACATAACCCCAGATTGTTGTCTCCCAAATTCTGCCCTAATGTCAGCATCTCTGGAAAAGCATGAAACAATGAGAAGTGCATAGGCTTTGGAGCAAAAGGGGCCTAAGTTCAAATTTCCATGTAGTCACTTACTACATGTGTGATCATGGGCTAACAACTGGCTCTCAGAGCCTCATTTTCCTCATCTGTAGAATTTATGTACCACCACTCACCTCAGAGTTTATTATGATAATTCAAATGTTTAATGAACACGCACACACAAACACACACATACACCCTACACAGGGCTTGGCACTAATGCATCCTCCACAAATGTTAGTTTTCTACTCTACCTTTAAGTACAACCCCACCTCTGTCAAACCTCCTATTATCAGACTTACCACATTTCATTTCTGGAATGTGCACAAGGTTTTTATCTTAATGCTCCTGTAGCTTAAGGGCTGAGCAAACTGCCTGAAATTCAGCGGGCCCTTCAATAACCTTCTGATAACAGTTTCATGCATCAGTAAAGTCACTGCTGCTGCCTGCCCCACGGGGATACACAGTGACAGAGACGCGCATCTTCGCTAGGTGGCGATATCTAGGTTGGGTTTTCAAAAAAGTCACTCGTTCAGTGGGGTTAATTGAAGGATGAGCTGTGGCGGGAAGTCTGTTATCTAAACATCTTTAAAACAATATTCTTGGTGGCCTTTTATCGGAAATGATGCATGGAATACTGAAATTGCAGGTCCAGTTACGGGCCCCACGCCTGTCACTAGGTGTAGGATTACTTAGCAGGCAGTTCCCACCTTCGCGAACACATAAACAGGGCAGCCAGGGTTTGCTTACCTTTTCCCTAGGCTTAATGTATTTGTGAAGCACCCCGCACAGTTCCAGGTAAGTTCCATACCACTCGAAAGCTTTCTTTCCTCGCTGCTGAAAGAACTTCTCCCAATAGTCAACGGAGCCAAACTCCTTGGAGCTCTTAGGTAAGAGATTCATATTTTCACTGCGTCCTCAAGACTGTCCTATCCTCTCCGAGGTTCCAATGGAGAGACTTCCCCACCCGCTGGCTCCGAGACACTGCAGTGGAAATTCTTTCTACGGACAAGCAGACACATTGATTTGTCCCCCACCCAAAACACACACAAAGGAATGACCCTTACACGCCAATCGCATACGGGAAACACCGAACCTAACACGCTCACCCTCTCCCACACGCCCACAGTCCCTGCCCCACATGCGGAGTCTATCACTTTCTCGGAGAGTTCGGCTTCAGAACCTGCAATCATATCCGGGTGCGAAGCTTTGCGATTGGTCAGGCTTCCCCGCCCCCCGTGCATCCCAGCATCTCATTGGTCACTGGTTTTTGTTCCTGACACCTCACTGGCTGCGACGCGCTCGCCTCGCGCCACTTCGTCGCAAGCGCCGAGCGTATTTACGTGAGGCGGAAGATGGCAGGCACGCGAACGGGGGTCTGTGCGGAAGTGACCTGTTACTGGGACCATAGGTTCCGAGCAAGCGCCCTACGCCGGACAAGGGCAACCTCCTCAGGTCTGGCCTTTCCGACTGCGGCGGAGAGCTCGCAACCTTTCCGGACTCTGTTCGCTTCGTCTGGGAGTTGGCCTCGTCACCAGTTATGATCAAGAGCCACACGGGAGATGAGCATGGCTGAGGGGGCGTCCTGGAAGAGGAGGTTCCCCCTCTCAGAAAAACGAGTAGAAGGAAGTGAGTAAGGGATGAGGAAAGCTGATCCACAGCGGAAGAAAACTGCCCATTCTAGCCATTTATCTTACCCGCCATCCGCCCCATCCCTCTTTAAAATACCACTTTACTGTATAAATTAAGTGTAATTAGGAGGAAAATGGCACTTGGCTGTACATTTTCTGCACCAGAATATAGGTTTCCGCTATTAATAATGTAGTAACATGGAAATTAAAGGGAAAAGAATTAACTAGATAAGGGATGTCCAACCTTTTGGCTTCCCTGGGGCCACACCGGAAGAAGAATTGCCTTTGGCCACACAAAATACACTAACCCTAATAGCATTTTGAGAAAGTTTACAAATTGGTGTTGGGCCGCTTTCAAAGCTGCCCTGGGCCACATGCCAGGCCTCAGGTTAGAAAAGCTTGACCTAGATATTCAAAGCAGCCACTTCTCCCTCTTTCTCCTCCCCTCAAAGAAAAATATGTAAAATTTAAGATCCATTTTGATAATCTGCCTCATTCTCATTCTGATGTCATCTCTAGGTAGTTACTGCTGCTTTATGTGTGTAATGAACATACCGGTACTGTACTTGTCTTATCCTAATGCCCTAAGGAAGTTCCTATGAAGGGCACTGTTTTTAAAAAAAACTAACATATGTGCCTCGTTGGCTTTTTCACAGCACTATGAATTGCAGGAGGCATATACAAACTGAGAAGGGCAGATAGAATTGAGTATCTGTAGTCTGGGCTGTTAGACCTCACTAGCATAGATAGCCAAGTAGACTCTGTTAATAATTAAACAGGTTAAAGTGGACTTAAACTTTGGCATGCATCAGAATCACCTGGAGAACTTACTGAAACAGATTGCTGAGCCCTAGCCCCAGAGTGTCTGATTCACCAAGTCTAGTGGGACCCAAGGATTTGCACTTCTAACGTTCCCAGGTAATACTGATGATGTTGGTCTAGGGACCACACTTTGAGAATGACTGTTTTAAAATATGATTGAAATAAGTCAAAATAGATATAACTCTAACTTTATAATTTTAAAAAGGTTACACCAAAAGCCCTCTACAAGTAACATCAAAGAAAATCTATTTTTATATACCTCTTGCTGCCTTCGCATTATTACTTCTTGTATCCAAGATAAGAACTGTAAGGAGCCTCTGAAGCGGCTTCAGCCACTACGTCAAGCAGAGTCCCTAACAGGTGAGATGTGGTTCTTCTAGAAAGCCCTTTTGAGAGCTGAGGACACTGCTTGAAGTGCTACCAAATACCAAAGGAACAAAAAAACAGCCTCAGCCCTCTTTCCCCAAGGATTTATACAATTCAGTGAACATTTAAATTGCAGAAATGCTTAAGATATAACATTAGACTCTTTTTTAAAATACTTATATTTGAAACACTTCTCTCAAAGTTTGACTATGAAATATAATTAATAGGTATGTTATCATTAGTATAGTTAGTTAATTTAAGCCAGTTAGATAACAGTATTCAATTAATAGATTGTTGCTAAGATAATTGCAAAATGAAGAGTAGCTCATTGAAAGCTTAGAAACTGAAGTGAAGGTCAGGTTCTGAGAAGCTTGAGTCCCACCATTTAGATCAGGGGTCTCCAAACTTCTCAGCCCATGGGCCGCATTAACTATCAAACAGCAGTTTGGGGGCCGACTACACACTCGAGGTCCAAATAAAAAAGAATCAAAACACAGATGATGTTTTTAATTATTTATTTAATATTATTCAGATAAAAAAGTCTCCACGGGCCGGATGAGAGGGCCTCGCAGGCCACATCGGGCCCGCAGGCTATAGTTTGGAGACCCCTGATTTTAGATTAAACCTGTCTGGACACTAGAAGCCAATAGAGTACCAGGGTCACAGCTGGAAAGAACTGATATGAGAGATGTTCTTAGGAAGATTTGAAGCATCTGATATGAGAGTGGATCCAAAAAAAACGGAATTTATTTAAACAAGTACAATTTTGTACTTGTTCTTACATGTTTAAACTTCAGTCACCTTCAAAGTACTCTCTTTTTGATGCAATGCACCTATTGAAACACCTTTTTCTACTCAAAACAGTTTTAGAACTCATCGATTTTTATGCCTTTTAGTGCTTTGCCATTTTTTATTCCACCTCTTCCACGTCAGAAAAATGTTGCCCTTTGAAGACTTGTTTTATGCAGGAAACAAACATTCTCGGGATGAGATCCAGTGAATAGGGAGGATAGGGCATAGGGGTCATTCTGTTTTTGGTCAAAATTGCTGAACACTCAATTCAGTGTAGGCAAGAACATTATCATGCCATATGCTGTTCATGTAAATCACCCATCATGAAAGCGTTGAGTCTCAAAAAAAAATTCACTGAAGCTGAACACAGCTTCTCACGACACCAGCTGATATATACACTGATGCAGATGGGTTCCTAGAAGAACACTCACCTAGTGGGGGAAGCCTGTACTACAGGGGGCCCATCCTATAGTAGAGATCATTCTGGCTTTTGGGGGGGTTCCCTCCCTATAGGGAACAAAAGACAGGACCCAAAATGGCTTTCACATTAGCCTCTGGATGACTGGGGAAAATCTTCTGTAGAAAGAAACAGGGAAGGAGAAAAGGTATCATTTGTAGAACTTGCTTGAGAGGAATTTAGAGGTCATTACACATAAAAACCCAGAACCAGGGCTAAAAGCTACTCTCCCCAACCTGCGTGCCTGTCCTAGGGCTCCCACCCTTCTCGAATTCTGTCAGGGGTATCCAATTGAAGTCAGTGGTCCTGGGCATGAAGATGCTTCATGAGGAACAGAAAACTTTTTAAAGGGACTCTCCTTGGTGTACAGGGAGTAAGTATGTATGGCTCCTATAATGCTGGAAACTATTTGACATTGGAAGTCTGCAGATGAGTTTGTTTCCCACATTTAAGAAGTTAAGAAATAATGATTTCCTCTGTCTTGGAATAATGGAAGGCAAGCATGACATCAGAGGATAATGTACCATTTTATGAGCTGGCATCAATACATTCTTGAAGGTATTGTTGACCTGAGCAGTAATTCTCAAGCTGACATTAGTCTTAAAATTGGGTTCACAGGATGGACACACACATGTGCACAAACACACGCACATATAATTGAGGTAAAACTCCAGTTCATCAAATACCAATGAAAAAGTTACATATGACTAAGAATTCAGCCATGCCTCCTCTGTGTATTATATTTGATTCTCAGGATTCTCTTTGCTCAGTAGTTTCCTACTCTGTCACTGGGGACATTTGCAGGCATGCTAGTTTCCTTAAATGCAAAGACTGCCTGGCATATCCCTTTATGGGGGAATGCTAAAGGCATGGCATACATAGCAAGTTGTTTGCTTTTGCGGCCAATGGACAATAACAGTTTGAAAACTAGAAAGCAATGAATAATGAGAGAATGATGCCAAAGGCAATGTCCTATGCCTGGTGCATCAGAACCCTCCCTACATGAGGGTCACAGGGCCTTCTTTTGGATCCTGATTTTATTTTTTGCAGCCTGGATACTGGGAAAGATTACAGCACTTTCTCCATCACTTAATTTATTTATTTCTGACTTTAAGTTCCTTTGCAGGAAAAGGAAAAATAACTTAGGAAAAAAGTTATTTTTCTCCTAAACTCTCACACTTAGCACATGCCCCACAAACATCTCACAAATCCATTTCCATTGGATGTTATCTGCCTTCAGCCCATAGCAGAATATTTTTCTAGTACACACAATAAAAGGAGTTTACAACAGCATTTAATGAATTAAAAAATCATGGGATGCCAGGATAGCTCAACAGGTTCAGTGCTTGCCTTACAACCTAGGGTCCAGGGATCAAATCCCAGCCCTGGCTCATGCAAACCCATGTGCTGAACGGTGGCACAACTGGTAACCACTGAGATGGTGTTGAAGGTTCTCACCTTCCATGCGGAAGGCCCCCAGTTTCGTTCCCGCCCTGCACAGCCCCATATTTGTGTGGAATGAAACTATGTCACAACTAATGAGGCACAACTATGGAGACTGCTCTGGGCCCTCCCTCCTCTCTCACCTCTCAAAACAAAATAAATCTTAAAAAAAAAACATAATAAAAATCATTTAGGTGCTACAACTTTAATTTCATGCTGAAGATGATAATATTAATCAGGTGCTATATCAAAGCAAATAAATTCATCTATCAAATATGTGACAGGGGAAGCCAGGATGTCTCAGTGGATTAAGTGCTTGCTTTGCATCCCCAAGGATCAAATCCCAGCCCTGGCCCATGTGGACCCATATGCTGAACTGGGGTCTGCTTCCCATGCAGGAGGCCCCCAGCCTAATCCCCACCCTGTGCGGCCCCTGCCCACCTGTGTGGAACAAAACCATGTCAAAAACATGACAACTATGGAGACTGCTCTGGGCCCTCCCCCTTCTCTTTGTCTCTTGTCTCTATGTCAAAAAACAATAAATCTTCAACAACAAAAAATATGTGACAGGTATTCATTCTGTCAAAGTCCAGAGATATAAAATGGTAAAGTGTTTGCTATCTTCCCAAGAATGAATCAAGTTGTTGAGACTGCAACCCCATTCTGTCTGGTGGTGTTTATATAGTCTTTCAGGTTTACCAGTGTATCTGATATATATTAACTATAAAATGCTTTTTTCTAAGTTTTTTAGAAATGTTCAGCATAGTCAAAGGGACTGTGTTCAGGTGATTAAAGGGCGGGGCCCACATCACCCCTCCTCTAAGCCCAGCTTGTCCATCCTGCAGTCCACAGGCTGCATGCACCCCAGGATGGCTTTGAATGAGGCCCAACACAAATTTGTAAACTTTCTCAACATATGAGGTTTTTTTGTTTTTTGACTCCTCAACTATCATTAGTGTTAGTATATTTTGTGTGTGGCCAAAGAAAATTCTTCCAGTATGGCCCAGGGAAGCCAAAAGATTGGATACCCCTACTCTAGGCAGTTATAACAAAATGGTTGGCAGGACTAAATTATGATTTTAAAAAAAAGGAATGGTTTATTCATAGAAGCTATACAATGAATGACATGCCTGTAGAGCTCAATAAGTGTTGCCTTTAAGTTTTTGTGTAAGAAGGGCTGAGACTGTAATTGGCTAAAGCTCTCATTGGCTAAGGCACCAAAGCAGAGGAGCACTCCACAAAAAGCACAGATACAGATGTAAAATCAACTGTAGACAAAACAGTAACTTCCTGATCATGTATGGATCCAGGGGTAGGCTCACCATCAGGCCCAAACAGACAAAATATAAGCAGCTTTCCTTCTAGGTGGGCCCTTCAGTCCAAGTCAGGCTGGGCCTGAGTGATTCTAACACTGGACTTTCAAAAGTTTGTTAACATCCCAGACCAATTAAATCAGAAGTTCAGAATAGTGCTTGGGCATCAGTCGTTTTTTAGGCTTTATTCAGGTGATTCAACTAAAAAATTTACTTCATAGTCAGTACCCTAGCCAAAATATCTTTCAGTTAGTGTGTGTTTGGCTTTAAATATGCACTAGGTTGTACTAACAGTAAACAGGACCCACAGATACTAAGTAAAAAAGACATGTGGCAAACGAGTCATGGGGGGAGTGAGGAGGGGGATGAGTAAAACCAGATAGGACGTGTGTGGGAAGAATGGATAAATTTTGGAATTACTGTGCCCAGCTACTGCAAGCTTAATATGCTAATTTGGAGGCGAGAGGGAAGGGGAGAAGGGAACAGTAGAATGGGGTTGCAATGGTGCTTTCCCGCCTGAAACCTGGAAGCTCGTGTGTCTGCCTAGTGTCAGGACCTAGTCATTTTAACGGAGTCGTCCTAAACTAGCTGTGCAACCTCTCAGGTAATGTTTCTGAACCAGAGGTTCCTAATGTCTAAAATGAGGAGCCTGGATTAGAAAACCTCTCTTATCTCAAAGTCTAACGCAGGCTTGGAGCCCTTCCCACTTTTGGGCTTCCTTAGCCCCGGGGATAGACCGCGCGCGAAGCACCACCTTCTAAAGGTCTCATCAGCCCCGACCCGAGCGACTTAGGGCTTCCTCCACCTCCCCGACCGCCCTCCGCTCACGCCTAGGCCGGACTGCGACCTCGGGAACCAGTCCTAATATAAAAAGCACAATATAATTATGGGAAACCTCAGATCTAAACTCCCCATCTGTTGGGGCCTCTGGGTAAAGGGCAGAATCGACTCCTTCGACGATCGCAGAGTCCGGGTCCCGCCCCCTCTGCCTGCAGCCGGGCCTTGGAGCGCCGATGCGCTCGATGAGCGGGGGCGAAGCTGCAGCGCAGCGGACGGCCCCGGGTGGCCCCACTGGCTCCGCTCCCCACCCTCCCCAGGCTTCTGCTCTTGCTCCTGCCCGCAGCCGCCCAGCGCTCCCCGGCGCTCCCCGAGAGCCTCAGGTATGGGCGCCGCCTGGTCCCGGCGGGCGGGGGTGGGGTAAGGTGAGGAGGACGGAAACGGAGACGCCGCCCGTGCTCCCCAACGTCGGCGCCGGACTGCGAGACCAGCCGCGGGGGCGAAGCGGGATCCCCTAGGTGGGAGAGGCGGGGGTGCCGTGAGGAAGGGCGGCAAGGACAGGGTGCACGAGTGGAGGGCGGTTGAGGGGGAGAAGGAGAAGATGGAGGGTGTTCTGGGTGACAGGAGAATACTGATGGGGAGGAAAGATTGGAGAAGACACGGGGCCAGCCCGGTTGTTGAGGGGGCGTCTGGGGCAGAAAAGACCAGACTTAGGAGCAGACCTGGTGCGACATACGGAGTGTGGTGGGTGAACGGAGCTGCTTTTTGGAGGGGTTGGGTTTGTTGCAGTGTTTAAAAGGCTCGGGAGATTACGCCAACCCGCCGCGTTTATAATGACGGACAGGTGAGGGCAGTCGTTACACTCTTGACAGGTTTTGTGAATAACGTCTCCAGGCTGTGTCCAGTTCAAGTCACTTACCTGAAACCGCAGCAGTGATGGCGAGAGATGAGGAAGAGGACTCAGAAAGGGAGTGGAGGCAGGGAAAAAGGAAATCTGCTCAGATTCAAATCTTTTTGTGAAATGAAACACATAGGGTTCTGTATGTGTGTGTTTTTTGTGTGTAAAGTACAAATTAAGCCAACATTTATGAAACAATAGGTTAGAAGTGTATTACGTGTGAAGCCACTTAACAGAGAATGCACTACCTCTTCAGAAAACACGTACATGAAATTGTAAACGTATGAGGATTGCATAAGAAGCATACGGTGATGACATTTTTAAAGTGAATTGTGTTTTGGTGTTACACCTTCAGTGTTAAAATATAGCATAAAGACTCATTTACATATAATATATATATACACACACACACATATTCACATGTATATATACACACACCTAGACACACAGACTTGAATGCACATGTTTTTCTTTCTGTTTTTGTTTGCAGGAGAAATCTCTTAGGCACAATAAGAATAAGTCTAATTTCTGAGTATGGTTTATTTCCACAAGTTGTTTCGGTACAAATATCATCAGTTGCCATGTGGTTCAATGATGCCTAGTTAACCTCCCTGCTGCTTTGCTGATGGCTTTTCTGTTTGTCATACACTGATTTCTTGCCTTCATGAGGCTGATCCTTGGATTATGTGACCTGAATATAGAGTTTGTTCATCAATTTTATAGCTTCACTGTGTATTTCATAAAGATAGTATATAAATCTGCCTGTTACTTTCTTTGTAATGTTGAGGCAGCCCCTCTATAGGGTTTAACATATACTCAAAATACATATTTAATTAAAAGCTCAAGTTCTTCATTTACTTCCATTGTCATTTGTTTTTCCGTGCCTTCTGTAACATTTCTGCATGCCTGAATTAATTCTGAAATCAAAGCATGAGGAATAAGAATAAAAATGGGCCAGATATATGTGATAGAAATTGTGGAATGAAGAACTCTAGAGTCATTACAAGAATTTGGTTTTTGTTACATGTGGTTAAGTTTCTGGTTTGGAAGCATTTCTTATCAGAAAAAAAGTATCTTCAGTTTGTTTTGACAGGAATAGAACTTAAAGTATAACTTTTATTTGGTTTATGAAACTGTACCCTGGGCTAATTTTATTTTTTTTTTTTTTTTTGAGTGTATAACATTAACAAGCTGATGTCTAAATACATTTAATTTAAAGGTTGTCTTCAGTTTCTTATGGAAGAGAAAAGAGGGATGCTGGGTTGTTATAGGGGAGTGGCCTTTCTAGAACTGAACTGTTGTTACCTAATGGTCAACTAATTGAATAAATATTCCATCTGATCGTGCACAGTCATTGATTAATTTAGGCCTGACTTTCTGCTATTTCAATGATCAGAGTGACTAACACTGTTAGTTATTTACCTTTCCTAAGCCTTAGCTTTCTCTAGTTTTCTAGTGCCTACGTCAAAGAAGTTAAAAAAAAAAAAATGCCTGTATATCATGGAGCATGGTGCCTAGCACATAGTAAAACATTGGACACACCTTAGCTATTCTCATTATTCATCCATCTTCCAGTCCAAGATACTGAAAACTCATTTGCATATGTCATCTTTTTCTCAAGAAAATTTGACTGTGTTGCATGCTCATGCATTTTCTTGGAAAAATCACAATGCATATTAGCATATAAAAAGCTGTGATATTTTCTGTAGGAACAAAACTGGCTTTGTTGAACCATACTTACCAAAGAACCCTTTTCTTGGAACATCTAGTGTTATGCTTTGGAACAGGATGTTATAGTCTGCAGAATGTTTTTGCATGTATTATTTGATTAGACCGTCCCAAATCTATGCAGAAGCTTAGAAAGCATGATTTTACAGATGAAGAAACTGAATCATTGTCCAGGCTACTAAATGAAAGTGAATACTGGAAGTGTTCCACTGTCTTCTGACTCCAGGTTAAAATTCTAAAGCATTCAGTGTCTAATTTTCAGGGAAGCACCCCTGTTTTTCCCCTCTCCTGTACAATCTTCTCTTTCACTACATAAAAACTTTGTCACTGATTTTCTCCACATGTTCCACAAAAGTTATATCCATTTTCTCATGGTTTTAACTACCGTATTTCTCCATGTATAAGATGACCCCTACTTTTCTAACCCAACATTAAGAAATCATTACATGGGTTACTCTGGCATATTAAGAATCCCCAATTTTAGACAAAGGTATTGTATTATATGTGGAAAAATATGGTATTTCTCGTGTATTGAGGCCTAGCATGGAGGCTAGGGTCCCTGGATTGGAGCAAATGAGAAGGGAGTAGTTGGGGTCAGAGAAGTGAAGAAGGCCCTCATCATATAGACCCCATGTACTCTGTTGTGAGTACTTTACCTTATTCCCAAGAGTCTCAACTCTGATGAAATCTATTTTGTCTTTAAGGTTAGTATTTATTCTGCTGGGAAATAGAAGACTACTGCTAGAGTGAAAAATATGCCTCCCAAGTTCAAGCGCCACTTAAATGATGATGATGTCACTGGTTCCGTGAAAAGTGAAAGGGTAAGTTCAGAATCTTAAGCTTTAAAAAAGAAAGACTGAAAATATGTTTTCATTCTCTTTTTAAATAATTTGTTTTTAAAAAAATCCATAGTATACGGCTATATTCTAATCCTATTTTTCTTCATAGTAACATTTAAAAGTATGTTACTTAAATTGATGACTAAAAGGAATTCTTTTATTTTTGATCACAGTTTATTTATAACCTTTCAAAGAGAATTTTATACAAATATACAATAAATTTCTTTAAAGATTTATTTTATTTGAGAGTAAGTGAGGGGCCCTGGCCAGAGCAGTCTCCATAGTTGTACATCTTTAGTTGTGACATGGTTTCATTCCACACAGGTGAATATGAGGCCGCTGCACAGGGTGGGAACCAAACTGGGGGCCTCCCACTTGGGAGGTGAGAACCTGTGCCACTGAGCCATCCCAGCAGTTACCAGTTGTTCCACAGTTTAGCATATGGGGTTGCCAGGGCCAGGATTCGATTCCCGGACCTTGCAATTGTGAGGCAAGCACTCAACTGCTGAGCTATCCCAGCATCACAATATACAATAACCTTATTCAGAACTCTGGATCCAAATGTAGTTGGAATTTAGAAATTTTCAGATTTTAGAAAGGTAATTAACCCTCTTCGTGCTAGCAAGAAATGCAAAGGGTAATTTAATGGTCTATATATGAGCTGATCTGTCAGCCCGCCACACTTTTCACCCGAGATGCAAAAGCCGATATATCAGCCCATCGCACTAAAAGGGTTAAGTGTATATTATATAATAGCCTTTTTGGGGTCTGTAGCAGCACCTCCAAACACTAATACTTTTTAGTAAAATGCTGATTATTCTAACTATATAAAGTATATAAGTAAATCAATTAACATCAGTTCAGGATCGGTTTGCCTCCAAATGAGTTTGGCTCTAAACTTAATATCTTGGTTTTTCAGAACTTTTTAGATTTTGAAATTGCAGATAAAAGAATCTGGTCCTGCAATTGTCTCAGAATCCAGAGTAGTATTTATATAATGTTCAGTTTCTAGTTTATTCCAGATCATTCTGTGTAGATATGTATAAATCTAGAAATTATGAACCATTTGGAAAGACATTTGATATTAATGTTATATATAGGTTACTTTTACAATAAGTATTCAAGAAATAATTTTTGAGAGAGAGAATTAGTGTTATTTTTTTTAATTTTTGTGGTAACATTGGTTAATAATATTATGTATGTACAACTTTATAATTTGCCATCTGTGTACTGTAGATTTCCAGTTTTATACCATTGTAGTCAGAAAATGTTCTTGGTATGATTTCAATTTTCTTAAATTTATTGCAACTTGTTTTATGTCCCAACATATGTTCTGTCCTTAAGAATATTCCATGTGCACTTAAGAATATGTATTGTCTCATTTTGGGATAGAAAGGTCTATAAATGTCAGTTAAGTCCATCAGGTCTGATGTGTCACTTAAGGTCTATATTTTCTTGTTGACTTCCTGTCTAGATGATCTATCCATTGCTGTAAGTGAGTTATTAAAAGTCACCTACTATTACATTTTTGTCAAATTCCTCCTTTAGATCTGTTAATTGCTTTATGTATTTTGGTGCTTTCAGGTTGGGTGCATATATATTAATAAGTGTTAAGTCGTCCTTTTTTTTTTTTGAGAGAGAGAGAGATACAGAGACAGAGAGAGAACTGAACTGGGGGCACTTCCCAGTTCAGCACATGGGTCCGCATGGGCCGGGGCCAGGATTCGATCCTCGGTCCCCGGCACTGCAAAGTGAGCGTTTAACCCACTGTGCCATCCCGGCTTCCCCAATAGATGTTTTGTTTGTTTGTTTGTTTGTTTGTTTTGAACTGAACTGGGGGCCTCACCACATTCAGGAAGCACACCCCAGTTCAGCATGTGGGTCTGCCTGGGCCGGAGCCAGGATTCGATCCTTGGTCCTCAGGGCTTCAAAGCGAGCGCTTAACCGGCTGAGCCATCCCGGCTTTCTCAAAGTCTTCTTGATGGATTGTTCCCTTTATCATTATAAAATGTCTATGTTTGTGTCTTACTACCTTTTCTGTTTTGGAATCCATTTTGTCTGATTTAAGTATGGCTACACCCACTTTTCTGTGGATGTATCATCCCACTTTTCTTGGAGTATCATCTTCTGCCCGTTCACTCTGATCCTGTGTTTGTCTTTGGGGCTGAGATGGGTCTTCTGAAGACAACGTATAGTGTGTCTTATGATCCATCCTGCTACTCTGTGTCTTTTGATTGGTGGGTTCAGTCCATTTACATTTAAGGTAATTACTGATATATACAGATTTACTACAGCCATTTTATCTTTTGTTTTCTGGTTGCTCTGTATCTCCATTGTTTCTTTTCCCTTGTGTTTCTCTCTGCTAATTTAATTTGGTGGTTTTCTATGATGTTTTTCTCCTGTTCCTCCTATTTTTTATTTTTAAATATTTATTTTATTGTTTTTTTAACAGAGACAGAGAGAAGGGAGAGGGCCCAGAGCAGTCTCCATAGTTGTATGTCATTAGTTTTTGACATGGTTTCATTCCACGCAGGTGGGTGGGTGCCTCGCAAGGTGGAAACTGGGCTGGGGGCCTCCCACATGGGAGGCACGCCCCCTGGAGCCAGGGGCCGAACTAGGGGGTGGGGGGATGGGGAGGGACAAGAACTGAACTGGGGGCTACCCACATGAGAAGTACACCCCAGTTCAGCAGATGGGTCCTCATGGGCCGGGGTCAGGATTCGATCCTCAGTCCCTGGGACTGCAAAGTGAGCCCCATGTTCCATATTTCAGTTCTGCATTTTTGTGTTTGTGGTTACTATTTGGTTTGTATTAATGTAAAATGTTTCATAGATATAATAATCCTTTTTCTTCTGTCTACTTCTTATCTTCATTCACCTATACAAGATCAGTCCTTTTTTTCCTCCTCTTTTATGTTTTTGTTGCCACAAATTATCCCTTTTTATGTTGTGCGTTGGTTACCAAATTGCAATAGTTAGCTATTTTTTCATGCTTGTCCACCCTCTAATTTTTCTATTATAATTGTTTAATATCCTATTCTTAAATAGAGTTGCAATGTCGTGCTTTGGTTTGTCTCTCATCTTACTCAAAGTTTTGTATACTTTTTGTTTAAGATGGAAGAACTTTCAACATGTCTTGTGATAAAGGTCTTGTGGTGGTAAATGTCCTCAGCTTTTGTTTTTCTTGAAAAGCATTTATTTCTCCTTTGTATCTAAAGAATAACTTTGTTGGGTGTATTATTCTTGGATGGTGGTTTGTTTCAATATGTTGAACATATCATTCCACTCTTTCCTGGCTTGTAGGGTTTCTACTGAAAATTTTGATGGTAATCTGGTGGGGTTTCCTTTGTAGGCTATAATCTTTTTATCTCTGGCTGCCTTGAAAATTCTTCATTATTAGCTTTTGAGTTTTAATATAATGTATATTGGAGAAGGTCTTTTTGTGTTGAGATAACGAGATGTTCTGTTAGCTTCTTTTCTTCAACTGTCCAGCTCCTTCCATAAGTTTTGAAACGTTTCATCAATTATTTCTTTGAGAAGGCTCTCTGTTCCCTTTTCTCTCTCTCTATTCTCCTTCTGGTATATCCCATTATCTTTATGTTGCTCTTTCTAATGGAGTCAGATAGTTCTCATAGACTTTTTTCATTTTTTTAAACTTTCAATTCTTACACCTGAATCACTTCTAGGTTTCTATCTTTGAGCGCAATAATTTTTTTCTTCCACCTGGTCTGCTGTATTTCCAGAGCTCTCTAATGCATGTTTTGTCTCATTTATTGGGTTCTTCAGCTTCAGAATTTGTTTGTTTTTTTATAGTTTAATCTCTTTGTTAAAGGACTCCTTTTGTTCATTTTTATTCCTGAGCTCATTGAACTGAGTTTTCTAGTATCTCATTGATTTTCTTCATGAATGACATCTTTAATATTCTGTCATTTAAACCATAATCTTCCATGCCTTTGAGTTTGATTTCAGGAGACTTTTCACTGTCTTCTGTGCTGCCATCTTGATTATTTGTGGTACCAGGTTAATTGTTTCTCTGCCTGTGCATTTGAGGTTAGTGAACACTCTTCTTGTTTAGCTATTGTTTTGCTCTCAACAATTCAGCAGGTTGATAAGTAGAGGTCTTTCTTTTGTTTTCCAGTAGATGGTGCTAATCCCAAGTTTCTGTTTTCTCTTACCTGTGTACTACTTGTGCCTCTGGGTTTGTTGGGGTGGGGTGTTGTCACTTTGATCATGGAAAATGCCACATATTTACCAGGGTGGCAGGCATCCTCTCTGTGTCCAGGTCTCCTCAAGCTTAGGTTGCCACCACAGTGGTGGAGGATATGGTGGGTGGTAGAGAACTGTGTTTGCGAGCTGTTAGTCCTTCTTCTATGTTACTAATGGCAGCCAGCGACGCTGTGCTATTTGAGGCATTTTCACAGCCTCCCCCAGGTTCCACCACAGGGAGGTGGGTTTGCAAATCTGCGATGCTACCTCCTTGTTAATAATGACCACTGGCATTGCTGTGCTGTTTAAACTGCTCTTGAGACCTATTGCAGTGTGAAGAGGGAGGAACTGGCTTCTCAGGCTGCCTCTGCCTCTTACCTCCCAGGCTGTATAGTGTGAGGGCTGTATGTAGCCTGACTCCTCCACCACAGGAGGCGGGGGCGGGGTAGTGGGGTTGGTTGCAGGCACTAAACTTTGTCCTTACACCCATCCTGCCTCTACTCATTTCACTATGCCTACCTTCAGGTGTACGACTGAGTAGATTTCCCAGGCATAGCTGTATATTGAACAGAGGATCCTTTGATGAGTTGTGGTTGTCCGACTTGTAAATTTAGGAGGAGCTAAGGGTCTTCTCACTCCATGATGCTGGCATCATTCTGGTATCACTTTTTTTTATCAGCAACCTGAATTTCTTCTCAATTCCGTTCTTGCCATTCCATAATTTACTGCTCCATTCAACAAATATTTATTGACCACCTACTATGTGCTAGGCATTGTGCTAAAAACTAGAGGGCATAGTCTCTGCCCTCATAGAGCTTCTAGTCTACTTAACTTCCTTATACATGCTTCTTTCTTGCACAACCTTAGAACTCTACTCTTATTAGCCACGCTGTCTAACTTCTAACAGCTTATGATTTAGAAGTACCTTTTAGTACAATACAGGAAACATTTATTTCCCTTTTTTCTAACTCTACAGAGTTTTTTTTCCCTTGAAGAGGGTAGAGTCCACTAATAGACTATTGCTAGTAAGCTTTTTTAAATAAGCATTATGTATATATTAAAAATATAAAATGTCCAGCCTCAATCAGTTCTACTGAGACTATAACTATGGCACTTGCTCTTAAAATTGTTGGTTGACTGCTACCACAATTCATTGTAAAAATAGGACATTGGACATCAAAATTGAGTAAAATTGGCTGTTTAATTAGAGAACTTTTGAATGTCATATTTTGAAATTCAATAATTGGCTCTAATCTAGAAATTTTTTAAACTCTGAAAGCTTTGTTTCTCTTTCCTATTACTTTTTCTGGTGACAGTTTTATTGAGATTTAATTTACATATCATACAATTCACTCATTTAAAGTATACAGTTCAGTGGCTTTTAGTATATACGTATTTACAGAATTGTACAACCATCACCATAATCAATTTTAGGACATTTTCATTATTTGGAAATAGACATCCTGTACCTTTTAGCAGTCATTGCCCATTATCCTCATCCCCTAAGCCCTAGGCAACCACAAATCTATAGATTTGCCTATTTTTGATATTTTAAATAAATGGAATAATACAGTATGTTATCTTTTTTAACTGGCTTCTTTGGCTTAGTATGTTTTCAAAGTTCATCTATGTTGTAGTATATATCAGTACTTCATTCCTTTTTATTCCTAAATAATATTTTATTATATGGATATACCATTTTATTTATTCATTGTACAGTTGATGGACATTTGAGGTTATTTCTTTTGTGGAGCTGTTATGAGTTCCACTGCTATTAACTTTCATGTGTAAGTTTTTGTGTAAACATATGTTTTCACTTATCTTGGGTAAATACCTAGGATGAAATTATTGAATTACTCTGTTCAACCTTTTGAAGAATTGCCTGTTTTCCAAAGTAGCTGCACAATTTTTACATTCTTATCAGCAATGTGTGAATGTTCCAGTTTCTCCATGTTTTTTCTCACCCCCACTTTTTAATAATCTGCATACTGAGTGTGAAGGGGCATCTTATGTCCCATTATCCTTTTTTGATGTAGTATTTCAAGCACTCATGCATGTTCAGTGAATGACCCAACATTGGCTTTCATGTGTGTTTTTCATTGTACAATTATAATAAAAACATTTCATCTTTAGTATAATCTTGTAAGGCAAATAAACTATCATAAATGTAATGATTATCTGTTACTAGCTAGAATACATTCAAGAAATACTTGTTAAGGAAATAATTAAAGCATCTCCCTGAAAATTTTTGACTTAGACCATGACTTCATGTTGTCATTGCCTGTTTCTTCTTCTGTTAGTAATTGTCAGTTCTTCTCCTGTGATGATTTTCTACAAGGTGTCTTTCTTACTGGTTTCTCAGAGCTCTAACCTGTTACTTGCCATTTAACCTTGTTTATGACTGTCATGTTCTTCATATTTTAAGTGTTTATGTAATCTAATCCATTAATCTTTATCTTTACAACTTCTGGAGTTGTATATTGTTTAGGAATAACTTACCCATATTAGAATTAAATGCTTCATATATTTTCTTCTTTTTTTTTTTACGATTTATATATTTATTGTTTTTATTGTTTTTGACAGAGAGAGAGAGAGACAGAGAGAAGAGTGAGGGCCCAGAGCAGTCTCCATAGTTTCATGTCATTAGTATTTGATGTAGTTTCACTGTGTAGGTGGGTACGGGCCGCTCAAGGCAGGAGCCTGGCAGGGGCCTTCCACATGGGAATCACACCTGGGGCAGAAGCCGAACCAGGGGCCTTCCACGTAGGAAGCTCGCCTGTTTGAGAACTGAACTGGGGGCACACCCTACTTCAGCATATGGGTCCACATGGTCTGGGGCCAGGATTTGATCCTCGGACCCCGAGGCTGCAAGATGAGCATTCAACCCACTGAGCCATCCCGGCATCTCCTCATATGTTTTCAATCTTTGTGATTTCATAAATAAATGCATTTAAGGTCACATTTTTCTTTTCATTCTAGGGTCCTATACAGATTTTATTCCGTAATGTTCCCAGAGTCATTCATTTCTAAGTAATCTATTTTGACTTCCATTTACATTTCAATATGTTAATTAAAATAGTGCTTTAAAATCTCTCTTTACTTTACATTGAATTGTGCCCAGAGAATGTGACCTGTGTATTTTGGGGAATTTATTGGAAATTTTTGTGGCTTATCCATTGCTTGGATATTAAAATAAAATTTGCTGACTATAAAGTTCTGTATTATTTATTTTTTTGTCATCTTGGTGTCTCCATCTCTGGAGGGTATGCTAAATCTTCCCTATAATTTTAAATGTATCCATTTCTTTTTGTAACTTGAGTAGCATTTGCTTAATATATTTTGAAGTTATATTGTTACATGTAAACATAACATTGCTGTTAAATCTTCTTGGTGAATTGTGCATTTATCATTGAAAAATCTTATTTGATTATTTAATGCCTTTGTCCTAAAGTTCCTCTTTATATTAATATTGCTAGTTATAACATTCTTTTTGTTAAAATTTGCTGAAGTATCTTTTCTACCTCTTTTTTTTTTTTTTAAGATTTATTGTTTTTGACACAGAGACAGAGAGAATGGGGAGGGCCCAGAGCAGTCTCCATAGTTGTATGTCATCAATTTTTCACATTGTTTTATTCCATACAAGTGGGCACAGGTGGGAGGGGGCCACACAGGGTAGGGACCAGGGTTGGGGAGGCATGCCCCTGCAAGCTGGTGGCCGAACTAAGGGCCTCCCACGTGGAAATCTCCTCCTCGTGAGAACTGACCTGGGCCATACCCCAGTTCAGCATTTGGGTTCGCATGGGCCAGGGCTTGCAAAGCGAGCACTTAACCTGCTAAGCCATCCCGGCTTCCCCTTTTCTTTTCTACTTCTTTCATCTTTTATTTGACATTTGTTTTAGGTGAGTTTCTTGTAAACAGATGTTGGCTAGACTTTTTTGAACTCTAATCGTGTATAGTTTTTGTTTTTAATAGGAGAACACACCATTCACATTAATTATGACAAATACACTGAGGCTTTTTCGGCACTGGCTGGCCCCTCTGCTGGTCAATGAATGCTCTTCACCCTGATCTTGGTTGGCTCTTTGTTATCATTGGGATCTCAGCTTAAATTTCACCTGTTGAGAGAGGTTTTCCATGCCAACCTAATCTCATTTAGCCACCCATTCACTTTCAATCCCATTATTGTTCTAATTCTCTATATAGTGTTTATTGCCATCAGATATTTTTCTGTGAGAGCTCAGACCTTGTTTGTGTTGTTCAAAGCCAGTGCTTGGTACTTGAAACAGTGCCTCGCACATAGAGGATGCTCTAGCATACTTGTTAAATGAGCAGTGAATAGAGAGACTGGACAGCAGGAGGAAGAGGGACTTTCTGATTGCCTCAGTGCCTTAATCCCGCGTCAGCTTCCGTGACTTTGCTGCCTTGTGCTCAGTCATAGAATTCTGGCAGCATTTGCTCTGGAAAGTCTGCAACTGTGGTGCTGTATCTATTAGCTTCCAGTGAAGCAAGCACACATGTAATTACTCTTTCCCTAGATTAGAACTTGTTTTATTATTCCTCCCTAAAAGTTTGTAAACCCTCTGAATCTGAAAACTCAAGTCTTTTTTTCTTTTTTTACAGAGAAATCTTTTGGAAGATGATTCAGATGAAGAAGAGGACTTTTTTCTGTAAGTTTTTTATAGCTTTATTGGGGTATAATTGGCATATAACATGTATAATATAAGTTTTGACGTATATAATATAAACCTGTGAAATCATCACCAAATTCAAATAATGAATGCAGCCATCACCTCAGATTTTTTCTTATAAACTTTGGCAGACTGTCATTTTCCCAGTCCTCAGGCAACCAATGATCTGCTTTCTTTTTTTTAAAAGATTTATTTTTATTGTTTTTGACAGAGAGAAAGAGACAGATAGACAGAGACAGAGAGAAAGGGGAGGGCTCAGAGCAGTCTCCATAGTTCACAGCATTAGTTTTCCATGTAGTTTCACTCCACAGGTGGGCACAGGGCTGCGCAGGGCAGGGAGCCTCCCGCATGGGCCCCAGCAAGAACTGAACTGGAGGCACACCCCAGTTCAGCATATGGGTCCACATGGGCCAGGGCCAGGATTCGATCCTGGGGCTCCAGGGCTGCAAAGCGAGCACTTAACCTGCTGAGCCACCCAGCTTCCCCTGATCTGCTTTCTATCGCAATAGTTTGTATTTTCTAGAATTTTTTTATAAATGGAACTATATATTATACCTTTTTTTAACTGACTTGATTCATCCTGCATATTTGTTTTGAGATTCATCCATGCTATAGCATGTATCAGTAGTATATTTCTTTTTATTTTGAAGTCGTATTCTATTGTATGAATATACTGCAGTTCATTCATCCATTCAATTAAATCAGTGGGTATTTGGAGTATTTCTAGTTTTCAGCTATTATAAATAAGGCTGTTATAAACATTTTCGTACAGGTTTTTGTGTGGATGTATGCTTTCATTTCTCTTGGATAAATACTTAGGAGTGGAATGGCTGGTATATGTTTACAGCTGTTTTCCAAATCAGTGTCCCATTTTATATTCCCACAAGTATTGTATGAGAGTCCTAATTGGCCCCAGTTCCTCATCAACTCTACAAATGGTCAGTCTTTAATTTTAACCATTCTTGTGTGTGTGGAGTGGTATCTCATTATGGTTTTAATTTACATTTCCCTAATGACAAACTATATTGAACATTTTTTTAGGCATATTTTCCATCCTCATTTTTTTTTGATAAATTACTGTTTTGCCCAATTTTAAATTTGTCTTTTTAAGTTATAAGAGCTCTTTATATATTCAAAACACAAGTTCTTTGTCAATTACACATTTTACAGATATTTTCTTCCAATTAGTGACTTAATCTTTTTATTTTCATTACAATATCTTTTGAAGATCAAAGTTTTAATTTTGGTGAAATTGGTTTATTAATTTTTTTCTTTTATTGTGTTTGCTTATTTAAGAAATCTTTGCCAAACCCAAGGTCACTAAACTTTTCTCCTATGTTTTTTTGTATAAGTCTTACAGTTTTGGCTCTTATATTTATGTCTATAGTCTGTTTTAAGTTAATTTTTATATGTGGTTAAAATAAGGTTGAAGGATAACTGTGGAAGGGGCTATCCAATTGTTTCACCAATATTTGATGAAAAGATGATCTTTCACCATTAAATTTCCTTGATACTTTGTCAAAAATAAATGATTAACTCCTTGCAGATATGATTAGAAAGGGCTCTCGTACAGGCCAAGGTTTATATCTGCAAAGTCAGGAAGGATGATATATTGTTGTAGGAGTTTTCTGTGGAGATTGATATGGACGTTTGCCTGAAAACATTTACCTCCCTCTTTGTTACATGTTATGCAGTTTTTTGTAGAGGTCCCCCCCCCCCCCACACACAAATAAAAACATTTTATAAAAAGCAATGGACAAAAAGAGCCTACAGGATAGTAGACAAATCCAATAACAAGAAATAGTATCATTTTTCTCAGGGAAGTCAAATGAAGTGTGAAGATAATTTTCTACAGGTGACAAGATTTTCACAGAGTCACAAAGCTAATTGCTCACAGTGCCAATTCTTATGTGAAACCTTAGTCTGGGGCAATAGCTATCTGTCAAAAAGGAATTCAGTATTGAAAAGAAGGCCAGATGCTTTGGTTAAATAAATGATTACCTGAATATAAGTTAAATACCCTTGTGGGAAACACTGACTCTTCAGGCCAACAATATACTGCTGAAGGTCCACTTCTAAATAACGCTGTGCATCTTGCAAAGGGCCTGACAGCTGGCATACTTGTTCAGAATGCAACTTCCACACACTATGGTTTTGTCTGTGTGTTGAAAGGGAAACAAACCACATAAAGTTCTTGAGATAACTTTAAAAAATTAATCAACACCCATGTTTATAGCAACAATATTCACAGTAGGCAGAAGTTGGAAGCAGCGCTTCCTAAAAATAATAATGTTCATAAAAAATGAGTATAAACAAAATGTGGTATGTAGGTACAATGGAATATTTCTTAGCCTTAAAAAGGAAAAATATTCTGACATACACTACATGGATGAACCTTGAAGACATTATGTTAAGTGAAAGAAGCTGGTCACAAAAGGATAAATTTTACATGATTCCGTTATATGAGGTACCTAGAGTAGTGAAAGTCATAGAGACACAAAGTAAAATGGAAGTTGCCAGGGGCTACGAGGACAGGGGCAAGGGCAGTTAGTGTTTAATTGGCACAGAACCTATTTTCTTTTGATTTTATGTTCTATACCTTATTCTCTATCGGAAGAATAGTAATTAGTTAAAATATCCAAAAATTTTAATTTCTAGAACATTAAAATAGGTTAAAATGATAAAGCACTCGACTATAATAGAAAAGTAACAATTTGAGAAATGTTGATGTTTTCATAGATTCTTGCATTTCCTTTTAGCCATGTTGGTAAGTTTAAGATGAGTAATCAAAAAACATACCGGTACTTGAAAAATCTTAGTGTTTTGAATGGATTTTTCTCTGTTTTCATCCCTAACAATCATCATTTCATTATAGCCCAAATTCAAGTTGAATTGCACTTTTAGGGTTCTATAATTGATCACAAAGCTATTTATACTCAATGGCACTTTAGTTATTATGGTATTTCAAACTTTAATCATTAGAACACCCTGTGTATAATTAAGGATTATATAAATCCTAATTTCTCTGACAGTTAATAACAAGAATTAGATTAATTTGGCCAGCATTAAGTACCAGTGAAGTACAGACATGATTACTATCATTCAGTTCCAACAATACAAGTAAAATGTTCCTTACTATAAATAACTGATCCATGTTTAGAATTCAGCTAAATTGAGTATATGTAGGTTTTCTGTTTTTGTTTGAATCCTCATTAATATGCACTTGGCATTTTGTTTTCAGAAGGGGACCATCTGGACCAAGATTTGGACCTAGAAATGATAAAATTAAGCAGTAAGTTTCTGAGATACTTATTTGTTTAAATGATTATCATATTTTGTGTGGACCAGGGATGGGCAAACAACAGCCTCTGAGCCAAATCTAACTGCTGCCTATTTTTGTGTATAAAGTTTCATTGGAACATAGCCATTGCCTGTTTGTTTTTATATCTTTGGCTGCTTTCAAGCTACAATGGCTGATTTGGATAGTTGTGACAACGACCTGATGGCTCACAAAATCTGAAATATATACCTGGCCCTTTGCCTGCAGAGCCCTGATGCAGACAAAATATAACTGCTGGGTTTTCAAAACCCAGTAATTCTTCTTATTTTCACAAAGCTACCTCTGAATGATAGCTAAAGAAATATAGCACCTGGTTGTTGGTTTTTCTGAACTTGATTGCTATGTCAACAGATTCATTTTTTTAGCATAATCTTGTTATGTTGTACTACCCCTAGGTTTATGATAATTTAAGAATTCATCTGAAATTTTATGGGTTCTGTTCCAATTAATCTGCCTGTATCCATGGAGTGTTGAGTTTATAGATTCTAGTACCATAACTGTTTCTTCAGTTACTTATCTTTTTGAGGATTAAATTTCCTGATTTATGTTTCTTGGCATATTTATATTTCATTTTTTCACATGTACAGTCTCAAATTATTTGAACAGAAGATTAAAATAAATCATTTTTAAAGAAAGTATTTTTTCAACTACAATTGTCATACAATGTTATATTAGTTTCAGGTTTAAAGAAAAAACAAAAACCATAGTAATTAGACATTCATATACCTTACAAAGTGATCACAGTAAGCCTGGTACCCATGTGACACCATGCATAGTTATTACAGTACTGACTGTATTTCCTATGCTGTATTTTACATCTCTGTGACAAATTTCATAATGGGCAATTTCTACTTCTTAATCTCTTCAACTTTTTCACCCAGTCCCCTAAACCTCCTCCTATCTGGCAATCTTCAGCTTGTTCTCTGTCTCTATGAATTTGTTTCTGTCTTATTTGTTCATTTATTTTGTTTTTTTGATTCCACGTATAAGTGAAATCAAATGGTATTTGTCTTCTCTGACACATTTTACTTAATCCCTCTAGATCCATCCATGTTGTCAAAAATGGTAAGATTTCATTCATTTATGGCTGAGTAATATTCCATTGTATAATATATATATGTAGCACATCTTATCCATTTGTCTATCAGTGGACACTTAGATTGCTTCTATATCTTGGGTATTACCATATAAATAGTGTGCCACTGAACATAGGAGTGCATACATCTTTGGATTTCTTTGGATAAATATGCAGAAGTAGAAGTGCTAGGTCATTTGGTAGCTCTCTTTTTAATTTTTTGAGGAACTTCCATACTGTTTTCCATAGTGGGTGCACCAATTTACAATCCCACAAACAGTGCACAAGGGTTCTGTTCTCTCCACATCCTTGTTTGTTGAATTTTTTTTTTTTTTTCCTTAGAGAAAGGGAGAGAGTGAGAGGGAGAAGGAGAGACAAAGAGGAAGGGGGAGGGCCCAGAGCAGTCTCCATCGCTGTACATCATTAGTTGTGACATGACTTCATTCTGTACAGATGGATGTGGGGCCACGCAGGGTGGGAATCAAATTGGGGCCTCCCGTATGGGAGGTAAGAATCTTCACTGCCATCCAGGCGGTTACCAGTTGTGCCACAGTTCAGCATATGGTTTTGCCCGGGTTGGTGCCAGGAATCAAACCCAGACCTCACGGTTACAAGGCAAGTGCTCAACCTGCTGAGCTATCCCAGCGTCCCCTGTTGGTTTATTGATGATAGCCATTCTGACAGGTGTGAAGTGATAGCTTGTGGTTTTAATTTTCATTTCCCCGATGATTAGTGATGTTGAACATCTTTTCATGTCTGTCAGCCACTGTATGTCCTCTTTGGAGAAATGTTCCTTCATGCCCTCTGCCCATTTTTTAACTGGACTATTTGATTTTTTGGTGTTAAGTTTTAGGAGTTATCTATATATTTGGGATTTTTACTCCTTATCAGATGTATCATTGGCAGATATCTTCTTCCAGTCAGTAGATTGTTCATTTTGTCCATGGTTTCCTTTGCCGTGCAAAAGCTTTTTAATTTGATGTATTTCCATTTATTTGAGTTCCCTTGCCCAATGGGATTGTTTTCTTAATTTCCCTTTTTTGATACCGGTAGTTTGTTTATTGGTAGATAAAAAAGCAACCAATTTCTAAATATTAAATTTTTTTTAGATTTATTCTATTGGTTTTTTTAAAAGATTTATTTATTGTTTTTGACAGAGAGAGAGATACAGAGACAGAGAGAAGGGGGAGGGCCCAGAACAGTCTCCATAGTTGCACATCATTGGTTTTTCCACATAGTTTCATTCCACAGGTGGGCGCTGGGCTGCACAGGGCAGGAACTGGGCCGGGGTCTCACCCCGGTGAGAACTGAACTGGGGACACTCCCCAGTTCAGCATATGGGTCCGCACAGCCTGGCCCGGGATTCGAACCTCAGCCCCCGGGGCTGCAAAGTGAGTGCCTAACCGACTGAGCCATCTGGCTTCCCCTATTATATTGGTTTTGAGAGAGACAGAGAGAGAGAGAAAGAAGAAGAAGGCCCAAAACAGTTTCTACAGTTGAACTTAATTAGTTTTCGACATGGTTTTGTTCCACACAGGTGGGTGGGGGCCGCACAGGGCTGGAAATGGGTTGGGGGCCTCCAGCATGGGAGGCACACACCCTGGAGCCAGGGGCCGAACTGGGGGGGGGGGGGCGGGGGGAGAACTGAACTGGGGCCCTCCTGCATGGGAAGCACACTGCAGTTCAGCATATGGATCCACATGGACCTGGGCCGGGATTCAGTCCTCAGTCCCCAGGGCTGCAAAGCAAGCCCTTAACCCTCTGAACTTTCCCAGCTTCCCCTAAATGTTAAGTTTTTATCCTGCTATTTTATTGAATTCATTTATTACTTCTAATAGTTTTGATGGAGTCATTAATGTTCTCTCGATATTATGATGTCATATGCAAATAGTGAAAATTTTACTTTTCTTTCCAGTTTGGATGCCTTTTATTTCTTTTTCTTATTTGATTGCTGTAACTAGGACTTCCAGTACTGTTGAATAAAAATGTTGACCGTTGGCATTGTTGTCATGTTCCTGATCTTGAAGAAAAAACTTTCACCTTTTCACCATTACTTATTATCTTAGCTGCGGGTTTGGCATATGTGGCTTTCATTACATTGAGATATTCCCTATATCCCCACTTTACTGAGTGCTTTTATGATAAAATGATTGTTGGATTTTGTCAAATGTTATTCTGCATCTGTTGATATGATCATATGATGTTTATCCTTTATTTTGTTTATGTGGTGGTTCACATTAATTGATTTGCTGATATTTAATCCAGTCTCACATCCAGGAATCAGCCTCTTGATCACGGTGTATGATCTTTTCATGTATTGCTGAATTTGGTTTGCTAATATTTTGTCGAGGATTGTTACATATGTTCCTCAGGGAAATTGGCCTATCTTTTTTTTTTCTTTCTTTTTGTAGTGTCTGACTGGTTTTGGAATGATGGTAAAGCTGGCCTCATAAAATGAGTTTGGGATATGTCCCTCCTCTTCAATTTTTTGGAATACTTTGAGAAGTATAAGCACTAATTTTCCTTTGAGTGTTTGGTAAATTCACCTGTGAAACCATCTGGTTCAGGACTTCTGTTTGTTGGGAGTTCTTTGATTACTAATTTGATTTTGTTAGAAGTTACTGGTCTGTTCAGATTTTCTGTTCCTTCCAGATTCAATCTTGGAAGATTATTTCTAGTAATTTATCCATTTCTTCCAGGTTGTCCAATTTGTTGATTTATACTTAACTGTTCATAGCATTTTCTTATAATCCTTCATATTTCAGTGGTGTCAGTTGTCACTTCTCTTTTTCTTTTTTATTGTTAAATTTATTGGGGTGACATGGTTGGTTAAAATTACATAGATTCCAGGTGTACAGTTCTACATTACATCATCTATGTATTGCATTGTGTGCTCACCACCCAGAGCCAGTTCTCTCCATCAGCATATAATTGATGCCCCACCCTCGTCCTCCACTGCCCTCCCACCTTATCCTCAGGTAACCACTAATTTCCTTTCATTTTTTATTTTATTTATTTGGGCTCTTTTTCTCTCTTTCTTGATGAGTCTAACTAGAGGTTTATCAATTTTATCTTTGCAAAGAACTGGCTCTAGGCTTCATTGATCGTTTGTTTTTTTTTAAGATTTATTTTATTGTTTTTGGCAGAGACAGAGAGAGACAGAAGAACGGGGTAGGGCCTAGAGTAGTCTTCATAGTTGTACATTATCAGTTTTTGACATAGTTTCATTCCACACAGGTGGGTGGGCTCTACACAGGGAAGGAACTGAGCTGAGGGCCTCCTGCATGGGAGGCACACCCCCTCGAGCCAGGGGCTAAATCGGGGGGTAAGAACTGAACTGGGGGCCTCCTGCATGGGAAAGCACACCCAAGTTCAGCGTATGGGTCCACATGGGCTAGGGCCAAGATTCAAGCACTTAACCTGTTGAGCCATCCCAACTTCCCCTCATTGATCATTTCTGTATCTTTTTTTGGACTCTATTTTGCTTATTTCTTTTTTTTTTTTTTTAATTGTTAAATTTAATGGGGTGACATTGGTTGGTAACAATTAGTTTCCAGATGCACAAGTCCACATCACATCACCCATGCATCGCACCATGTGCCCACCACCCAGAACCAGCCACCACACATTCGGTGCCCACTCCCACCTCCCCTCACAACTCTCCCTCCCCTCTTCTCCCCCCTCTCCAGGTAACCACCAAACTATTGAGTGTGTCTATAATGCTGGTGCCCTCTCCCACCTCCCCTCCCAGTCTCCCTCCCCCCTCCTCCCCTTCCCTCAGGCAATCACCAAGCTATTGAGTGTGTCCATAGGTCTCTGTGTCTTTGTTTCTTTCACTTTTATATTCCACCTATAAGTGAGGTCATATGTTTCCTGATTCTTTCAATCTGACTTATTTCGCTTAATAAGATGGTGTCTAGGTCCATCCATATTGTCACAAATGACTGTATTTCATCATTTCTTATCATTGAGTAGTATTCCATTGTGTAAATGTACCACATCTTCTTTATCCTGTCATCTATCGAAGGGCATTTTGGTTGTTTCCATGTTCTGGCCACTGTGAACAGTGCTGCGATGAACATGCGGGTACAATCATCTTTAAAGATTAAGGTTTTCAAGTTTTTTGGGTAGATGCCCAGTAGAGGGATGGCTGGGTCATATGGTAATTCCATTCGTAATTTTTTGAGGAATCTCCATACAGCCTTCCATAGTGGTTATACCAGTTTACATTCCCACCAGCAGTGTATGAGGGTTCCTTTTTGTCCACAGCCTCTCCAGCACTTGTTATCCCTTGTCTTGTGGATTATAGCCATTCTAACAGGTGTAAGATGGTATCTCATTGTGGTTTTTATTTGCATCTCCCTAATTTCTAGTGAAGTGGAGCATTTTTTTATATATTTGTTGGCCATATGTATGTCTTCACGAGAGAAGTGTCTGTTAAGGTCATCTGCCCATTTTTTAATTGGATTGCTTGTTTTTTTCTTGTTGAGTTGTACAAGTTCTTTGTATATTTTTGATATTAGCCCTTTATCAGAGGCATTGCTTGCAAATATTTTCTCCCAGTTGGTTGGTTGCCTCTTTGCTTGATGGTTTCCTTTGCAGCGCAGAAGCTTTTTAGCTTGATAAGGTCCCATTCATTTATTTGTGCTTTTACTTCCCTTGCCATTGAGGTCAGATTCATGAAGTCCTCCCTGAATCCCAGGTCTATAAGTTTAGTGCCAATGTTTTCTTCTATGCAATTTATTGTTTCCTTTCTTATTTGGAGGTCTTTAGTCCATTTTGAGTTAATTTTGGTATATGGTGAGAGATCGCAGTTCACCTTCAGCCTTTTGCATGTGGTTTTCCAATTTTTCCAGCACCATTTACTGAAGAGGCTTTCTTTTCCCCACTGTATATTTTTTGATCCTTTATCAAAAATAATCTGTCCATAAATTTGTGGGTTTATTTTTGGGTTTTCAATTCTATTCCATTGGTCTGTGTGTCTGTTTTTCTGCCAGTACCAAGCTGTTTGATCACTGAGGCTTTGTAGTACAGATAAAAGTCAGGCAGTGAGATGCCCCCAGCTTTATCCTTTTTTCTTAGGATAGCTTTGGCAATTCGTGGTCTTTTGTGGTTCCATACAAATTTGATGATTTTTTTATCTATTTCTTGAAAGAATGACTGTGGGATTTTGATGGGAATGGCATTGAATCTGTATATTGCTTTGGGGAGTA
>PVKE010003968.1:0-67962 GCA_004027555.1 Craseonycteris thonglongyai
AGTGTAGCTTCGGGTACAGAACATGTATAATTTGCATGCATAAAAAGCCTGCTTGGATTGGCTGAGTTAGAGAGGCGGTCCGAGCAGCCTTGCAGTGATTGGTGCGGGATCGAGTTGGAAAATTCGTTTAGCGGCATATCGAGACGTTTTTCGGGATATACTCGGCGTATAAGATGACCCCTGATTTTCGGTTGACTTTATTTTGTTTCAAAAGTCGTCTTATACGCCGGAAAATACGGTACTACTTTATGCTATTCTTGTATAGAGAGGGGAAAGCCATTCTCCAATAAAAATGTCAAGGCAATGACATGGCATTCCATTTCTGAAAAGTCATAAACTTGGGAGAAAATTCCATTTCAAAAGCATGCTGATATTTCTAATTTACTAATGTTTTACTACTACTTATGGAAACAGAAGTTGTAATTTGAGAATAAAATTATTGGAGAATTGATGCAGTTTCTTGGTTTATTCAGGATGGAAAAAATACTCAAAAATATACTGAGATTTTATTATTTCTATTATTCACAAGTCTAGTTAATTCCTTCTAGCTATTGTTGCTTTAATATAAAATGACCTGTGGCTTACATTTCTAATGAAACAATTTAAACACTTTAAAAAATTTATAGTTTTTAAACTATACTAAAGTTCTGAAACTTCAGCTTTAATTTCTATATCTGGGCAGTTCTACAGAACTATCAGTGTTTTTAAAATTTAACCAATAAGAAAAGGCAGGTTAAATGAAAATACCCAGTTAGTATCAAGACCAGTTAATAGACCTGAGTAAGTAAGAATATAGAAAAATGAGGCACCCTGAGAGCATTCAGTAAATTCCCTCTTTCTACAGATGAACATAATAGTTACGAACTTGTCCCAAAAATTCCCAAATCATAGTAATACAGAGAATTCTTTCTACCATTAACAAAATAAAATGTATCATTTATCCAAAAGCAAATGATGAAAGATTAAAAGGTTGAGTTAGATGATGTCATTTTATAATACTGTTCCAAAAGAAACCAATTTTAAATAAACTGTTTTCTAAATACTTGGTCTAGTTTTGTGTGGAGTGGTGAGTAGAGGGGTGACAAGTGGCCTGTCTAGCAGAAGAGAGCTCAGAGAACCTAGTAAACTTTTTCAGCACCTAAACCACTTAGCCAATCTCTACCACTAAGGCACCACCAACCAGTGAAAGCTTTACTGAGCCAAGTATCCAGTCCTATCTTTAACATTCTCCAAATGCACCGTGACCCTACTCTCTGGGTCCACCAAAACGCCTCCCCTTACTCCATCAGCCTGCACTCTTTCACCCAACATATCATAATGTAATTTGCTCCTATGTCAAATCTCTTCATAGAATGTTAAGCCCCTTTGAGGGCAGAAACCCTGTCTTTATTCATCGTTATTTCTAAAATTCAGCAATGTATATGATATACAGTAGGCACTCTATTTTTTTAGATGAAAGAATAACTTAATATATTCCACAAATCAGAATTAACTCTCACTCAAAACCCAAGAGTACAGCCATCTGGCAAAAAATCCCATTAACTATTACAGCTAACTATTAGAGCTCTCAGTTTCTCTTCTTCTCTGGTAGACAAATGTCTAAATAATAAAAGCAGTCTATTGACAGGTGGTAACTCTATACACAAGTAATATATGCAGCCGAGTTATTACTTTACACATCACCTATGTTCACTTCCTTTTTGCTAATTTGTATTGTAGTTTACCACTAAAGTAATTTTCTATGCTCAGAGTACTGGTATGATGGAGAGTATTATGGGAGATTCATACTCAGCTAGCCAGAATGACTTCCCCAAAGAAGCAACACCAACACCTAATGTGAAATTCAAAGGATAAACGGGACTAATACAAAAAAGAGAATATATTGAGGGAGAAAAGTTTGTGCAAATAATTCAATTTTTAGCTTTTACAAAATGAATTGATCTACTAGTAGAAAGAGCTACTAATGCTATCACTAAACTTAGACAACAAAAGGATAATTCATTTTTATTCTAAATTGACAAAACTTATGCTTTTAAGCATTTGCTTCTAAAATTCTAAATTGCCATGAGAATAAAGGTTTGGAGATATCAATAATAAGTTCTTTTTGCTGATTCCAATATGTCCCCAGATACTAAAATTAGAACATTAACAAAATATACATTAAAAAACATGACTGGAACAAATTCTGACAAGCAAAGTGAAAAATAATAGTTTTGAAAAGTAGGTTGGGATAAAAATGTATTAACATATATTTGCTTATAAATGCATGAAGAAACCATGAGGAGATTAGTTTAAAACTAACAATAACAGGAATGAGGGAGGGGAGAAGTGTAAAAGAGAGACTTTCTTCTATAAATTTGTTTACTATATCTTAAAATTTCTGTCTGCACTAGCTAGAAATTAAAATTATATGGTTAGAAATTAAAATTAAAAATATACCACTGCAGAACAGAATTTTAAAAAATCTACTGTTAATGTTTCAACATTAAACATAAGCTAGAAATAAAAAAAGAATTCATTGTGTTTAATGTCTTATATAAAAACAAATTTTGTACTTTATTTACATATTTACCCACTTGAATTTTTGTGAATTCCTTTTTTATATTTAATTCCCCCTTTCCTGCTACCAATATATCATCATTGACAGTGTCTTTTAGTTGCACAGTGATATTATATATCTATATCCAACTGAGACTAATTACAAATTATTCATCTTTAGCTGTTTGCCAACAAAATTCAATGGAAAAGCAAATGTTTTATTTATTAAGAAAACTAGAAATATTATGTTCTCCTTTTTCTTCTATATAAAGCAAGCTAAGAATATTTTGCTATATTTCAAAAGCTGAACAAGAAAAAAATTAAAAATAAACAAGGTGTATTTTCATTCTTGGCACTTCGCTATTACAATTCTTGGAAAATTATTGTATTTTTCAATTAAAAAATAACACATTTTGGGAAAAGATAGAATGACACTTTTCCAGTCAGCCAGGAAACAGAGCCCTTCTTCAACTGAAGACCTATCAAAATATGCAAGCAAATGTCATGGCAACAGAAGCTCTCACCATGGTAACATCATCCCTGCTACAGAGGAAAACCACTCTAATTCATCATGAACTTCAAGACAAGACATTAGACTAATTCCAATTTTCATTTTACAATCTATCCATAACATTCAATGTACCTAGAGGTAGTAAAGATTTAATAAAAACATTAATATTTCACGAGAATGCAATATTAAAATCAAAGCTGACTCAATTTACATGCAAACTGATTAATGCAAGACATAAAATAAAGCTAACCCACCTTACAAAAAAATCAAGATAATCATGAAAACATAAAAGAAAACCAATTATATCACTATTGCTTCAGAGTAAATACTCTAGGTTCAATATAGAAACAATTATATGTTTTACTAATCACATAGTATAGCTGGTAGGTAAGACAAGAAGTCTTTTTCTTTTTTTCTTAATAAAACAAAGAATCAGCTTTCTCCCATGATTTGTGACTGTTTAGCAAGATGTGTGTCCCCCAGAAGAACAGGAGTGCCCTTCTGTGTGGCCTCTATCCCTTTGCATAGTACTTTCCGGTAGTCCTCACCAGATCTCAGAACCGGGGTGGGGGCCAACCTGGCAATCACTGCCCATTTCACTCAGCCCTCACTGTACCTGCCCCAGAACCTGGATCTGGGGCCAGAGGGCTCAGTACAATGAGAAAGCATCAGTAGGAAAAATAAAAAATAGAAGAAAATATCAACAAACTCAGCTTTGGGACTTCCATTCACAAAAGAAATTATATATAAATATACCTCTACCATATATGATGGAAAGACTTCATTTTCTTTTCCCAAAGATATGAAATAAAGCCTCTGGAATGGGGAATGGGAGTGAAGGAGAAAGAGAATATTTTCCAGATTTTTATTATTACCTCTATTTTATAAATCATTATATATAATTCTGTTTTATTTCATAGTGATGGATTGTTAATAGCACAAGGTTAAAAATTAATCAATTGCCATAAATAAAAAATTTTCTATGCTACATAAATCATTAAAATCTTCATGCAAAAGCTAATAAACAAGCATCAACTTTGTAAATTAAATTAAAAGATTTAACAGCCATGAAGTAAAAGATCTACTACCTGTAGCATATTAAAATGCCAAATGGCCATTTTGTAATACTCATTTTTAGTTGACAAACCACAAAAGATTAGCAATCTAAAATGTTAATAAAATGGCAAAACTGAAAATGATATATATAAGGGTCTAATAAAACCTAAGTGGTTTATGTATATACTAATAACAAAAAGAAAAATTCAATTTGAAAATTTTTCTTTTTAAAAATGATCACTTCAGTTTAATTAAAGTTTGAACCTTAAACCTTAGGAAGAATAATTTGTATTAAAAATAAACAGCTAATTTTTTCTTTGAAGAAAATACCCATTTTTTAAAAAATATTTAAATACTTTAAGTCTAACTTATACTTCAAATTTCTAAAAACTTTGAATAAGATAACGTAATTAAGTTACCTTTAAGGAAAAATAGCAGTTATTTTTGCATCAACAGCAAAACACACTAGGAAAACAAAAGGCATGATAAAGCAGAGTCTAATTTTGGCTTCTAGTCTAATTTTGGTCTTTAACCTGAAAGCAAGGGGAAATTATTACACATCTTTTTAATGCACATTTCTTGCTTTATGTTTGTTGGCTAATGACTTATTACTTGCTGTTTATTTTATATTTATTTTAGACTATGGAAATTATGTTAGACAAAAAGCAAATTCGAGCAATTTTCTGATTCTAGTTCAAAAAGGGGTCATACTTGCAACATCAACAATGCACCTGGCCCAGAAACTGCTTAAATGAATGTACAGTGCAGTGGTGGGTCAAGAACTTTTGCAAAGAAGACAAGAGCCTTGATGATTAGGAGTATAGTGGCTAGCCATCGGAAGTTGACATGACCAATTAAGAGCAATCATCAAAGCTGGTCCTCTTACAACTACACAAGAAGTTGCCTAAGAACTCAACATCAACCATTCTATTGGGCATATGAAGCAAACTGGAAAGATGAAAAAGCTAATAAGTGGGTGCCTCATGAGCTAACCGAAAATCCAAAATATCATCATTTTAAAGTATCATCTTCTCTTATTCTATGCAACATTGAACTTTCTTGATTAAATCATGACATGTAACAAAAAGTAGATTTTGTAAGACAACCAGCAACAACCAGCTCAAGTGGTTTGACCTAGAAGAAGCTCCAAAGCACTTCCCAAAGCCAAACTTGCACCACAAAAAGGTCATGGTCACTGTGTGGTGGTCTGCTGCCAGCCTGATCCACTACAGCTTTCTGAATCCTGGTGAAACCATTCCACCTGAGAAGTATGCTCAGCAAACTGATGAGATTCACCAAAAACTACAATGCCTGCAGCAGGCATTGGTCAACAGAAAGGGCCCAATGCATCTCCACGACAACACCCTACCACATATCACACAACAACGAACACTTCAAAATCTGAACAAATTGGGCTACAAAGTTTTGCCTCATCTACCATGTTCACCTGATCTCTCACCAACCACCACTTCTTCAAGCATCTCAACAACTATTTGCAGGGAACATACTTCCACAACCAGAAGGATGCAGAAAATGCTTTCCAAGAGTTCATCAAATCCCGAAGTACAGATATTTATGCTACCGGAATACATAAACTTATTTCTTGTTGACAAAAATGTATTGATTGTGATGGTTCCTATTTTGATTACATGTGTTTGAGCCTAGTTTTAAAATTCAGAGGACGCCAGGATGGCTCAGAGGGTTGAGAACTCTTCTTGCAGCCCCAGGGGGTCCGAGGAGCAAATTCTAGCTCTGGCCTGTGAGGACCCATATGCTGAACTGGAGTGTGCCCCCCCAGTTCATTTCTCACCAGGGCAAGCTTTCCATGCATGAGACCCCCGGCCAGTTCCTGCCCTGCACAGCCCCGCACCCACCCATGTGGAATGAACCCATCTAGAAAACTGATGATGTGTAACTATGGAGACTGCTCTAGGCCCTTCCCCTTCTCTCTCTCTCTCTCTCTCTCTCTCTCTCTGTCTGTCAAAAATAATAAAAATAAATCATAAAAAAAATTTTAATTCACAGTCCAAAACCACAATTACTTTCGCACCAACCTAATATTTAGAAAAGATTGGAGGGAGAGAAATTAGATGTTGCAGGACCAATTTGGAGGCCACTGCAGTGATCCAAGCAAGATGCAATGAATGAAAAGTCAGACTAAAGTTTTTAGTAGTGGTAACAAAGAGAAACGGAAGTAATTTAAGAGATATTTAGGAAATAAAGAAAGACTTAGAGATGGATTAGAGGGATGAAACAGCGGAAGGTGTCAAAAATGACATCTAGCTTTCTCATTTAAGTAACTGAGATAGAAAATGCTGGGAAAGGATTGGTTTACACAGTTTGTATGTTTGCTTGTTTCGAAAACAGAGATAGAGTTCGACCTTAAAATACTATGTTTCTGGTGTTTTTGAGAAATTCCAAATGCAATACTAGGGTAGGCAATTAGATAAACAAATCTGGAGCTTAAAAAGAAATCAAAAGTCTGAGTCACGGGCTTTTAGGTGACAACTAAAGCCACAGGTGTGCATGAGATGTGTAAGGAGTAGAGCAGAGCATAAGAAAAAATGAAGGTCCGGGACACTGAGCCTTGAGAAACTCCAAACTTTGATGGCTAGAATAAGAAGCAAAGCTTGAATGAGACAGAGAAGAAAAGGCTTAAGACTAGAAGAAATCAGAAGTATGTGGTGTCATAGAAGCCACAGAAGAAAGTGTTTCAAGAAATAGTGAACAGCAGTATAAAGTACCACTAGATGATCAAATTAGATAAGGGCTGATAAAATGATCTTGATTTTGAATGAAGATAGATCACTGGTGACCTTACAAATGAGCAGTTGATTCAAACAGAATTTACTTAGATGAAACCTTTTTACCACACATTCTTTTCTAGTAAAATATATAAAAGAAATAAATCAAGGCTCTTGTCATATAAAGAGAATACTTATCTATTTACCTACCCCTCCATGTAGTCCCCTGAGGTAGTTCACAGAAACTAGAACTTTTGAAATTAGTGTTTTGAAACCACTGAGCTAGATAATCCTGGAAGTGCTTTTTAGCTCTGGTTTTCTATAATTCTGTAAATAAAATTTAATCTACTCTTGTTGAAGTTGAAGCTTTCGTGATAATTAATGACTGCTCTATATTTTAGCACCAAATACTGGTGGATTTCATTAAAAACATAACCCTTTATTTTTCTAAATATATCAACCATTACTTTGCTTTGTCTTTTTCTTATAAAAGTAATCAACTATGTGCATTTCTGGATATGTTATAAGGTTATGGCTCTGAAAATATAACATTAGATCAAAAAGTAAACTAATTTTCTTCTAAGCTGATGTTTGGCATTTGCCTTCAATAGAGTCATCACATTAATACAATATCTTTATCACTGATCTTCAATATTTTTCTAGGATTCAAAACTTTTTTTTTTTTTTTTTTTTTTTTACAGAGAGAGAGAGAGAGAGAGAGAGAGAGAGAGATACAGAGACAGAGAGAGAACTGAACTGGGAGAGGTCGCAGTTCAGCATATGGTTCTGCACGGGCCGGGGCCGGGACTCGATCCCCAGTCCCCGGTGCTGCAAAGCGAGCACCCAACCCACTGAGCCATCCCGGCTTCCCCTCAAAACATTTTTTAAGCAGTAACATCGTCTACCTTTTAGTCAACTTCAGTTCACTCACTATATTAATAAAATGGAGCAAATTAACTTCTTGCTAAGTTTTAAGTGACTAGCATCAAACAACAGTAGGCCAAAGAGTCTTTTCACAAGTAGATGTACCAGGAATTCTCTTCATCTTTTGCTATTCATTTGCCTTTGGAATATTTCTGTGGGACCAGAGAACAGATTAAAGGTTAAAGGTCAAGCTTTGCCTACTCTTGACCAGGATTTCCTCCTCATCATGCAGACTCATTCAGATCACTAGGCTAGTCACTCAAAACAGTCCCTTTCTTCATTTATTTGAATTATTGGCTCAGATACAATGCCACATTGCAAGATAATCTGGGAATTTTTTTGATAAATGTAGTGTATTAAACATGTGTATATATAACCATTTTGATTTGAAACCTCACTAAAATGGAAGCTACCAAAAAAAGGTATCAACAGAAAGGTAAAAGTAGGAGAGAAGACAATAGTAGGAAACTGCATTACAATACATTTTTGAGAGCTGGAAAGTAAGTAGATGGAGAAGTTAATAGTGCACAAAGCAAAGAAAATTGAATACTAAGTGCTTGTAGAGAAGGATACCAATGCAAATCAATTCATGCTGCATTTCTCCAGGAAGAATTAGGTAATATATGGAATAAATAACTGAGAAGGTTGCAAGGTGGGGAAAGGTGAGACATCATACTGAAAATCTATATAAGGAGCATTTAAATCTCTAGTTCCCTCCTCCACCCCAGGCAAAGTGCAGGAGATATGTTTAATCTGTGAAAAAATGAAGGACAGAAGCTCCAGTCCAGAAAATTCAGGCATAACAGGAAGAGGAAAACTGAAACCTGGAGAGTTAAGTGAAGCTTACCTACTCATGAGTGGACCCTCACCTCTTTATCTTCTCTATTCCAAGAATGCTAACAGCCAAGCAAATGCCACTAGGCAAGAGACTAAATGCTTGGTCTCTCAACAGGCTAAAGAATTCCAGAGAAAAGGACTATATTGACTCTAATATTTAGATATCCCCAAATTTAAAATAAAAGTGTGTGTATGTGGGGGGTGGGGGAGGGGTGCTGGGAAAGTTCAGCAGTCGAGCACTTGTTTCACAATCTTGAGGTTCGGGGTTCGATTCCAAGCCCCAGCTCATGCAGAGTCATGTGTTAAACTGCAGAGCATATGGTAACCACCAGAATGGCACGGTGGCAAAGGTTCTCGCCTCCAAAATGGTAGGCTCCCAATTCAGTTTCAACCCGATGCAGCCCCACATCCATGTCAAAACTATGGAGACTGCTCTGGGCCCTCCCCCCCTACCCCCTCATACACCTTCTTACAAACAATAAAATAAATCATAGATAGATGATAGATGAATGGATGGATGGATAGACAGATAAAATAAAATAAAGGGTGAAAAATGTATACATATTTTAAGATAATAAAAAATACAGGTTACCTCTAATCTACTGTATTATTTTGTCATAAGAGTCCATCATTTACCCTACCTTCCCTTAATTATTAAAGCTTAGTTCACCAAAGGTTTTAGACTTCCCCAGAAGAAAAATTTAGAAATGTCAGCAGATTTTACATTAAAAGGTTCTTGGCCTAATTAAGAGTCATAAACTTCCTGTTCAGAATCTGCTTTAAATAGAAATTCCAAGGAAGGTAATTTACAAATCTTATAAGGTAAAAATCAGAAATTACACTGGGTATTAGGGCCTACACCTATTAGTTAGAAATGCTGTATCAAGCTAGGTACGTGCAGTAGGTGAAAAAACAGCCCCCAAATTATTTGGGAAACTTCATACCAAATGGTATAGCATTTACATAATAAATAGAAAATGACATCACCCTAAATAATAAGTAGTCCGAAAATTAAATAGCATGGAAATGAATCAATGATACTAAATTCTAGTAGATAATGTCCTGTGAATATTGTAAAATTAGACCCACACTCATTTTGTTGAAAAAGAAGTTTTGCAAGTCTTAGACATTAAAAAGTAGAAATAAACACACCCTGTCCTTATAAATTGAGAAAATGAATAAAAAGTGAAATAAGACTCAATTTTTCATTGTGTGATGCAATGCCATTTAGTGCTCTGTCCCTGGACCATCTAAAATCACACCTCCTGTCACCACTGGAAGCTACACCTGGCTGTAACTAACTCACTTCTCACCTCCTTATACAGAAGACTAAGAGCAGCTAAAAAGGAAAATGAAAGTCTTTATATTCAATAACAATCACAAAATCACTTGGTAAAGAAAAGAAACTCAATGACAATGTATAAGTGCAGTGGTTTCAACACCAAAGAACTAAGTGTGAAAAAACTTAACTATTCCTTCTCTGAAAGCCATAAAGAAAAATCATAAGTCATAAATTATTTTTAAAAATATGTCTTAAACTCTGCTCTCTTTACCAGAATGTCATAAGTACAGTGTTTTATTATATATTGTCATTAAAGTTCACCTATTTAATAGAAACTTCATTTTTTTAAAAGAGGTAGGAAAGTCATAAATCTCTGTAGAAAGAAGCTAACTAAGCATCATCTCACCACAGGCTTTGACAAATTAAGTTTGAAAATGGAATAAATGGGACCACTCCTGTGATGGTGGCCTAAACTGAGGACACAGGAAGTAAGAACAGAAAAATCAGATTAAACTCACAAAAGCAAAATAATAAAAAAACAACAAAGTCTACACAGTTGAATATAATGAAATTTTGCATAAGAGTGAAAAAACTGCTTCCTGCTTACCATTAATGGATTCATGCTAAATTGAAGCCTATTCTGGATGGCAGTGGTAATATATTTTATATTCAGAATAACCTTTAAAGATTTAACACAAATGCAGCAGGAATGCAAAAGAATCACTGAATTAAACAGAATGGGTGGACATGTGACTAAATACCACATCTGTCATAGAGCCTGATGCTATTCTATCAATTGACAGTAAATTCCCACTAAAGTGAACACTATAATCACTATGAAAGTATACATTAGTTAAGAGAGTTAGTGTTAGAAAAGTATACTTTTAAGAAATAAGAAGCGAGATAGAAATAATGACTGTGAGAAATTATAGTTATAAATGAAATATATAAAGAAATAAAGAATAAAATCATTATACTTTCATGAAAATGAGAAAGAATTAACCAAAGACTAATAACAAGTACAGAATAGTGCTACACCATCAATTAAATGTTTCCCAAAATAGGTAGTTGTGAAACATTTTTTAATGAAGTCTCTTGTATATATACATTAATCTAGGCATCTGTTATGCTAAATTAATAAGTAACTGACAATGATCAAAGATGAACAAAATGTGACTCTTTCAGAAACATTCCTCAATAACATATACTGTATAATCTTAATAATTTGGAGGCATTGTGTGTTAATGTGTATATTCTATTAAAATGATGGCACGAGAAAAAATTAACAGAAATATAGTCATGTAATAATGACAGTAATAAACTTCATAAGAGATCTATTTATCTATTGCAGCTATCTAAATTCCCATTTAAAAGATATACTATTTTTAGTAAAATAAGAGTTTATTCTCTCTCTTTTATTAAAATTCCTATATCTGGGGGATGCTGGGGTGACTCAGCAAGTTGAGCAATCACCCTGCAGGCCCAGGGTCCAAGGATCGAGTTCTGGCCCCAGACTGTGTGGACCCAGCTGCTAAACTGTGGTACAAATGGTAACCACTGGGATGGCGGTGAAGGTTCTTTCCTCCCATGCCGGAGGCCCCCAGTTCGGTTCCTGCCCTGTGCAGCCCCACATCCACCTGTGTGGAATGAAAAAATGTCACATCTGATGATGTGCAACTATAAAGACTGCCCTGGGCCGGCCGGCCTGCCTCTCTCTCTCTCTCTCTCTCTCTCTCTCTCTCTCTCTTTCTCCCACCTTCTCTTAAACAATAAAATAAATCTTTGAAAAAAAGGAAAAGAGAAAGGCATATTTGAAGGAGAGGTTTTTTGCTTTGAGAATAATCATTTAAGTGAACTGTTTTAGTTCTAAAGATATTTGGCAATTTAACAATTGTAAGACAAGAAAGACAGAAAAGAACATTACTTTTGGCTTTACAAAAGCAAACCAACTGCACCATAAATTCTATGGAATGGAGAGCATGCACAAAAATCCAAGGTCACATTAAGTGCATATTGCTGCTCTTTTCAGTCAGAAGGCCTCCGAATGAGATCAGCTAGCATCAGAAGACCTGCGAGATTCCATGTCAGAGTAGTTAAAGGTATGGCTTGGTGACCAGGACCTAGACTGTCACGGGAACAATTTAATTTTAGGCAAAGGTGTGTATGAGGCTAGAATCAATTTGATCAATCTGGTGTAAAAGTAATGATAGTGAAATATTTTGTGATGTGCCTGTGTGTATGTAAGGATTCCCTAAAGAGCAGTAAGACTGAGTACTTATGCCTAAGATGGCAAGGAAAAAAATCTAGTAACTACTTTTCCGTCTCCTTTACACCCTAATATACTACTATCAGACTAACAGGAATTACTTAGAAAACCCTATCTTCAACAATACAATGTGTAGTAATGAAGGCAGCAAATGCACACAAAAATATAAGTCAACCTATCAACTCATCAGATGTCACCTTTTTCAGAACCTGGTGACGGGACACCTTGAATGGAATGTTAAAAATATCAGGGAAGAACCTAGGAAGTAAAAAGAGATCTTTACAATACTGCAACACACTGTGATTTAGAAGGGGAAGTGAAAGGGCCAAGCTACTCATATGAATAATAAAGAAATGCAACCTTTATTTTATTCTTTAAGTTGGAATTCCCAGGATGAGACTGAAGAGAAATCCCAAAACAAAAAGGCTACGTAGCAGGACTAGAGAATGGAGAACTTCAGAAGAAATGCCTTCAAGTAAAAACGGGACTGGATATATTACCTCATGAATCTGACTATATTAAAAATAAATTTTATCTGTTCTTTTAGAGAGTTTAAGAGAAGTAGCAATAATCGTGAGAAATGAAAATATATGGCAATTCCTAATTCTAAGTTTTAAAAGTTTCTAAAAAAAAAAATATACCTATTATACTACATGACTCAGATGTAAACAATATTTATGTCACCATAGAAACATAAATACTAAATATTCATTTGACCAAACGTGATTTAATTACAATGAGAGGACAAAAAAAGGGAGAGGTAAGGGAATGTTGGTAAGGTCATAGAGCTTAATCCTGTTCAACACAGAAAGTTAGCAGATCATGTATAAAACAGAAAACCAAAAAATAACAACATAAAGATTTTGCAGAAATAGGGAGAAAAAAAAACAGCTAAAATAACAGAAAATTATTACCTCCTAGGAGTAACACTTTGAATATGGGAAAGGGTAGGAGAAGAGACTGCTCTATTTTTCAGTATAAGCCATGATATGTTAATTGACTTTTAGTATCATGGGCTTATATTATTATATATTACTTAGAACTTATATAATTTTCCAAAATATTACTTTATTTTGAATATACAAAAAAGAGAGAAAAGAACGTAAGAAGGAAGATGGTAGAAATCCTCAAGAAACTATTACACCTAGATTCAAAGGTATACTAAAATTATATATATCATGATCAAGTAACACTTACCCCAGAATGCACAGATGGGTCACATGAGGAAAATCACTATAATTTACTACATAAATGTCATAAAAATGAAAATGACATGATAACCTCAACAGATACAGAAAAGGCATTTGTTTACTCCCAAAACATATTTATGATTGAAAGAAATCTTTGTAAGAATAGAAGTGGGATGCTGGAATAGCTCAGCGGTTGAGCACTTCCCTCGCAGTCACAAGGTCCGGGTTTTGATTCCAGGCCCTGGCCTGTGTAAACCCATATGCTGAAATGCAGTACAACTGGTAACTGCCAAGATGGCAGGGCAGTGTGAAGGTTCTTGCCCTCCACACAGGAGATCCCCAGTTCAGTTCCCACCCTGTGTAGCCCCACATCCAACTGTGTGGAGTGAAACCATGTCACAACTAATGATGTACAACTATGGTGACTGCTCTGGGCCCTTCTTTCTCTCTCTCCTCTCTCACCTTCTCTCAAAATATAAAATAAATCTTAAAAAAAAAAAAAAAAAAGAATAGAAACTAAAATTACTTAACATCATAAAAGGTTATCTAAAGAAATCCACCAAAAACATACTTAATGGATAAAATTTAGCCACATTCCCTCTGAGGAGGAGAATAAGGTAAAAATGTCTCCCTCCCTTCCATCAGTGAGAGCATCAATATTTATGCCAGGACTAGAAGTCCTGGCCAGTATATAAAATTAGACAATTATCAGAACTAAGAATATTCATCAGGATTGCTGAATCAACAAAATAAATCAATCAACAGTGTGACAGTACATTAAAAGTACCAAATAAAAACGGTACCAATTACTATATAAGTGGAAAATAATAAAGATTTAGGAATTAGATTAACAACAATGAGAAACTTAAACTGGTTTAGATAATCTAAAAAAAGCTGTATCTTATTCACTGAGAAGAGAGCTTAACATTATAAAAACATCAATTTTCTCCAAATTAATCTAAATTTAAAGCAAATCCAATTAAACTCCCAACAAGAATTTTTGGGTAATGTGACAAACTTATCTGGAACTTACGTTAAACCAAATATCCACAAATATTTAAGAAAATCCTGCCAAAGAACAGGGAGACTTGCATTACCAGATATCAATTACAAAATCATTGCAAATAATACATGTGATTACTAGAATGTGAACAAATTATAATGACAAGTCAAATGACTGTACTAAACATTACAAAGACTCTCTTATGTCAGGCCACTTCTCTTACCACCAAAATCTCACATATGCATGAGTCTGAATCATGAGTTTAACACTGTGAAATGTATTATAAATTCTATTATATTTAGATTTTATATCTTCCAATCTAGGGAGATTAGGTCTGGAAAATACTGACATGCAAGGATCTATGTCCCATCTTCCTTAGATACTATTTTCTTCAACTTCTGTCATGAGCCTGTAACTCTCTTCCATCTCCTCTTTCAACCACAGAAGATTTTCCCTTTACTTGTTTGGGAGGATGACAGAAGCCAATCACGTATCACATTATACCCAAATCTGCATAACAGCAGAGTTCGACTATATACGTAAACCATATATAACATAGTGATTAATACATAGTGTTCAAAAATATTAGTTCTCGTCCCTTTTCTCCAGATACTCTATATAACTTCACAACTAGCTAATACCCTCATTTCTGAAAATAGTTAGTGAAGGCACAATGCAGCATATGACGAAATAAAACTGTTTCCTGCACAGTAGTGATTCTTATACTTGAACATGCATCACAGTCACTTGGAGAGCTTGTTAAAGCACAAATTGCTGGACTCCTTTCCCAGAGTTTCTGATCAGTACTTCTGGGTTGAGTGACATTGACAACAACTTTCTGGATGGTACTAATGATCCCTGTCCACAGGTCACATTTTGAGAAACACTACCCTGTAAAAGCTCAGGTTCTCAAGTGAAAGCAATTTTGCTTTCCAAGGGGAATTAGGCAGTGAATGTATGTATTTTGGGCTGTCACAACCTGGAGGTATGGGAAGAAAAGGTAATACTGGTATCTAGCACGTATAGATCAAGGATAATGCTTAACATCCTATCATGCACAGGACAGCTCCCTACAGCAGAAAAATTATCTGGCCAAAAACATCAGTGGTGATAAGTGTAAGGAACCCTAATAATAGAGTAAAACAAAACTTACTCCAAGTGTATGATTTGACCATTAAGTTGGTGAAAGTTCTTCAGTGAGTTTCAGTAATCTGGCATGGGCTAAATATTCAAAGAATTTTATTTTTCTTCAAGTATTGATAACTCTTTCAATTTTATTCATCCATAGCAAAATGAAGTTTTAGAAATATTAATACTTAAAGGTATATTGGCCTACAGAAAGAAATAAGCATTTATGTTTTTGGTAGATTTCTAGTAAAGGAACATAAATTAACATTCATTCTGCAAGGATAATAAGAAAATTAATTATATTAAAAAATAACTGTCTTGAAAAATAATTATCAGCCATGTTTATTTCCTAAGCTGAGTAAAAAGCAAAAACTCTTCATTTCACTATTATATATAGGTAGTGTTTACATACAAATAAAATATTTTATAATAAACAATTTGTTTTAAGGAAAAGCAGTGATTACAAGTAGTAATTAACCCTAAGTAAAATATCTGAATAAAATGTAATTTATATATACATGCATGTATATACATGTATGTATATACAACACACAAACACACACACACACACACACACACACGAACTTACTCCAGTAGGCTGAAAAATTAGTCCATCCATTTCATGGCTAACTTCTTTGGCAAAATTTCCTTCAAGTAGCTATAAAACAAATACATGTATTTTTAGAAATCTAATAATCAATAATACAATAATCACCTAAAAAGTATTTAAATTTTTTGTAAGCTTTATAAAACTTAATACTTAAGTTTCTATAACTGCAATGCAAAATGGGAAAGAGGGATATAGGTTGATATATTAAAAGATTTGCCATTCCATGGCAGGATAGATATCTTGAACAACAGTCCTTACTCCAAGAACCAAAATGATGGATAAAATATTAAAAATTGATTTTTAAATGCATTGCTGAGTCAGCATAAAAGGAAGACACAGAGACCAAAGACAAAAGAAAGTGGAAACTCTGGGAAGTAATAAATAAAGGGAATAAAAATAAACATGCACAACAAATGAGACAGCAGAGAAACTTGCCTAGGGATATATGAGGGGTGGAGGGATCCTTTGAGAATCTGTAACCAGAGCCAGCTTAGACAAGGAAAATGTAAAGTAGTTCAAAAACACATTTTTTGTATTTCCCTCAAACCCTCAAGCAGAAAATTCATTAAACTTTTTTTGTTGTCTTATTTTGTTTCTTTTTTGTTTTCTATATTTTTCCAAGCAAAGAACTGCATTACCAGAGAGACACAGTACAAAATACAAACAAAAGTTTTTTCAGTGCCTTATCTACTAAAGATGAGTTATAAGCCCAATGCTCTCTAATTAGTTCTCAGCAAGTAGTTTTAAATGCTTCTCTTTCACAGATTTTTATTATTGTGAAGAACTGGGTATGTATATCATGGATACAGAGAAACCCTAAACATTGATCTCTGCATTTCAGGGGAGAGAATAGAATATATTTTCAGAGAGCCAGGTAGGATAGCTCTGGGATTCATATGTGTATCTCCAAAATTTGGGATATGTTATGGGTTATTCAACCACAATATTTTATCACAATCATATTCTCTTAAACATTACACTTACAGAAAGCTATGCATTCCAAAAGTGACAATCAAAAGTATATTTTACATGCAATCAGAATAAGATCTGTGATTCTCCTCCTAAACTATGATTATCTTCTCTGCCATTTCATTCTTCAAAATCTGTAATTTCTCGGGGATGCCATTAGCTCAGCAGTTGAGCACATCTCTCGCAATCATGAGGTCCAGGGTTCAATTCCCAGCCTCAGCCCATGCAACCCCATATGCTGAACTGCAGCACAACTGGTAAATGTGGGGATGGCCCAGCAGTGAATTTATATACATATACACACATAGACATACATATATGGTATTTGTATTCTATATATTTCAACTTTTTTCAAATATCTATGAACTAATATTGGGGAAAAGTTCAAATAATAAAAAAAGGTATAACCTCGATACTTCTTATACCTCATCATGTAAAAAAAAAAAAGGTAACTTGCTAAATTGATAGCACAAATCCTGCTGAGGAACGATGCAATGAAAAACAATTATCACAATCATCTTTTTAAAATGATTTTTAAAAGGCTAAAGAATTTGTTCTTCTTTTATTGTAGGTACCATCATTTATGGCAAGAAAACATGGTTTTGGGAAACCAGCATGGCTCAGTAGGTTAAGTGCTCACTTTGCAGCCCTGGGGACCGAGGGAGTGCCCCTAGTTCAGTTCTCACCGGGGTGAGACCCCGGCCCAGTTCCTGCCCTGTGCAGCCCCACGCCCACCTGTGGAATGAAACTATGTGGAAAAACCAGTGATGTGCAACTATGGAGAATGTTCTGGGCCCTCCCCCTTCTCTCTGTCTCTCTGTCTCTCTGTCTCTCTCTCTCTCTCTCTCTCTGTCAAAAACAATAAAAATAAATCTTAAAAACAAAACAAAACATGGTTTTTCCATTTGTAGACCAAATTTCTCAACTGCATATACTGGATCATCCCTGTATGTATATATAAAGTAACAATAGAGTTGGCAAGGCTCTAGATAACATGATGTTGCCTGCTGCATAAATCAAAGTGACTTCCCTTTGTTATGAATCAGAGAATGTAAAGGACTATGAAACTTCTTGGGTCAAAAAAGCAAATACTCTTTGTTATCACGCATTTTACGCCTTCTTAATCACTCCATACTATATTTCTTTCTTAATACATCAACATTTACAATATCAACTATCTATTAAAGCCCTAGTATGAAGTATTGTACTTGGTTCTTAACAGATATCATTCAAAACATACAACTCCTCAGGAGATGTGTGTTTTTGAGTTTGATATTTTTATTTAATTTGCCAGAAAAGGAAACTGCAGCAATTAAGAGATTAATTAACCAGCTTCAAGGCAGACAACTAAAAATGTCAAATCACTCAGAAAAGACTTCAATGAGACTGACTTTACCTAAAAATAAGAAAATAACCAAAGGAAATCTCTGACTCTCTGAAACAAATGCCCCCAAAGATTTCTGCAACTTACTACATATATGGGTCCTCTAATCATTTAAAATATACAAAATTTAATGTATTGTAACATGCACTATATGAATAAGATGCATACAAAGAGAGATAAAAGCCTTGGGGGGGGGGTGTTCAGGAATAGAGATGAAATCAAAATTTTTTATTGATATTGTATATTTTATTATTTATTTATTCATATTAGAAATCATATGTGTAAAATAAGACATTTAATTGAAAATATTGCTTTTTCCCCACTCACAATGCTTGAAAGTTTACCCAAATTTGTTATAAGCATCTTCTATATATCAGTGTCTTCATTGTTAAGAGTCAGAATCTGTATCATTTAACATGTTACCATTATTCTCACTGCTGTCTGAGTTACACCATACTTAAAATTATACATGGGACTTTCACTACAGATGTTACTTCAAGTTACAAGTACCAACTAAACAACATTATGAAAGTTTCTTGCCCCCAGATTCAATCTATAGATCTGTAGTCATAATCTTAAAATTGTTCAGCTCCTTTAAAGTTATCTTTAAAAGGCTGGTTTAAGGAAAAGTTCCACTTTCACTTACAATGTAAAAATTGCAAAAGAATGTCACTTCTAACTTGATAATTTTTAAAAGCAGATAATCTATAAAACCATAGCTTTTGGTAAGACCACTAAAGGGCTGAGATCTCCAGGAAACCAGGTAAATTGAATTCCAAGCCCTTCCAAAGAAGGATGAGATATATGAACTAATTCAGCTACAGGAGAGCATAAGAGGACAAAGTATCAGCCATGTAAGTGAATACAAAAACGGGGATGCAGGGATAGCTCAACAGGTTGAGCACTTGCCTTGCAACTGCAAGGTCGATAGATCGAATCTCGCCCTGGCCCCAGCCCATGCAAACACATATGCTGAATTGAGACACAATGGTAACCACCGGGATGGTGGTAAAGGTTCTCGCCTCCCGTACAGGAGGCCCTTGGTTTGGCTCCCTCCCTGACAGGACCCACATCCACCTGTGTGAAATGAAAGTATGTCACAACTAATGATGTGCAACTACGAAGACTGCTCTGGGCGCTCCCCTCTTCTTTCTCTTTCTTTCACTCTCTCTCCCTCTCTCGCTCGCTCGCTCGCTCTCTCGCTCTCTCTCGCTCTCTCTCGCTCTCTCTCTTGCTCTCCTCTCAAACAATAAATCTTTTTTTTTTAAGTGAATACAAAAGAAAATTGAAAGCCTCATCAATTCTTAAAAACCAACTGTAGGCTCGTGTAATATAGTGTAATAGTTTAGAATCCCTGGAAGCCCTAACCACAAGAGGAATCCCAAACTCACTCAATGCTTCTATTACCCAGGCTCATCAAGATTCACAGGAATGATTGGGGGTAAGTTAGAAAACATGAAAAAACCTCACAGACATTATAACTTTCCTGCTTTCTAGACCTTTCCTAAAATGAAGCAAAGGCCATTTAAGAATAAAGTCATCAGTAGCTTCACAAGCAGCCAGAAACAACTCTGGACCAAGAGTTATATTAATTAAAAGCAGGAAAACTTGCTCCTGCCAAAACATTCTACCTATGAAGGCAAATTTCAGCTGCCAAGAGGGAGAGAGATCAGGCCCTCTGAGAAAAAAATCCATCCCTGAGACTCAGGTACTCAGAGTCTGTTTAATACTACTATTAATACTAAGACTTGAGGAGGAAAACTAAGAAAAATACACAGTCCCCACCAGTCAGGGACTGAGTGACAACAAACAGTCATTTACATACAAGGGACACACAGAGCAGGTAAATAGATCCAGTATAGGCCAGCAGAGCCTACTGAAAGCTATTAATAAAAGTGAAGCAGAAACACTGAGGGAAAAACACTTAACAGTCCAGGCCTCTCAACAGCAGTCTTCTACTGAAGGAATCTGAAGTGTTTGGAGCACTGAAGATAACTATATAGCAATACAAACACATCTCAAAAATAGAAAAGACTGATTCAACAACTAACCCCCCGCCCCTAAATGAGACTTATTAAACTGAAAGAGGGGTAGGCCCATTACTAAGGACAAAGATATTTATTTCAGTCTTTAATGTTCATACAGAGAAAAAAGTTAATGTCCAGTTACCAATAAAAAAGCACTAACAAAATAGTTGATAAATGTTAGCAAATTTAGTAACTCCTTCTTATCAAAAGAATTGTTGGGGAAGCCGGGATGGCTCAGAGAGTTAGGCGCTCACTTTGCAGAGCCGGGGACCAGGGATCGAATCCTGACCCCGGCCCGTGCAGAACCATATGCTGAACTGGGAGCTCCCCTGGTTCAGTTCTCTCTCTGTCTCTGTATCTCCCTGTCGCTCGCTCTCTCTCTCTCTCTCTCTCTCTCTCGCTCGCTCTCTCTCTCTCTCTCTTTCTCTCTCTCTCTCTCTTTCTCTCTCTCTGTCAAAAATAAATAAATAAAAATATATTTTAAAAAAATGTGCAACAAAATAAAAAAAAAAAAAGAATTGTTAAGCAAATGAATCAGCAAGTTACAAAATTGGAGAAAATATTAGGAAAATACTTATCTGACAAATGATGATGTCCAGAATATGTTTAAAAAACTCTTCCAATAAAGAGATAAACAACCTAATAAAAACTAAAATTAAAAATAAATAGAAGTCTACAAATTACTTTGAAATCTATTTTAAAACTGGACTAATGGATGGATAGAGCAATATACAAATTAATATCTACTAAAGCAGGTATGTAATAAAATACAGAATCTAAGTAGTGAGTATATGGGCATTTATAATAAAATTCAACTTTTCTGTATATTTAAATTTTTTCTTAGTAAAATTTTGACGAAAAATACCAGAGATCAGAAAAAGACTCATTGAAGAGGTAAGACTGACCTAAGAACTTGGAAAGTACTACCATCTGAGGGCAGTACTAAGCACAGTACAAATGTCTTACAATTAAATGAAATAAAGCATAATATATGGAAGTACAAGAAATAAAAACATTGACTGGTGAACAGTGAATAAAAGAGAAAGTCACAGAAAATGAGTGGTAAGGTAGGCAAGAACTAGATCACATAAGTCACTACTGTACACCAAGATAACAAATTTACTTTTTACTTTAAATGTAAAAAGAATCTATGATATAGGCTCAAAAATCTTAAATATCAGCAAATTAAGTTTAAATATACATTAAGATGGAACTATTTAATATAATATCCACGTGTGTCTATTTAAACTAAATTAAATTATTAAATTAAATGATAGGTCCAGTTCCTCAGTTGCACTAACCACCCACCACCATTCAAGTACTCTATAGCCATATGTGGCTAGCAGCTAGTATGCAGGACAGCAGAGATAACAATAGAACTTTTTCATCATCACAGAAAGCTTAATTGGACCATACTGCTTTAAAATAAAATACCCATATCATAAACATAATGCCAACAAAAGAAACCATGCAAGAAACTGAACACTTCTATGAAAGAAAAAAAATAAACTGAGAAAAATTATTTACAAAATGCCAAATTCTTGTCAGATGTAAATGCTTAAAGACATTCTTTCAGTTGTCACATAATATATATTGAAGGGCACATTCAGAGCCGAGGCAATAAATTGATTACTGACACAACATCCCATCACATTTTCCATCTCTGGATCAGAAGCAAGTTACAGATCCCGCCGATACCAAAGAGTAGGAGATAATACAAAGGTCACTGGGGATTATCTCAGAATTCTGCTTACCACATGGATAGAGATGGATACCATCACAAACTTTCAAGTATATTTGGCAATATGGATTAGAACCTAACACTCCATTTCTAGAATTTGTCCTAAAGAACTATTCATGAACTTTCACCAAATTATCTACAAAAAATATTGACCAAAATGTTAATAAAAAATGTAGTACCGGTAGCAATCTAAACATCCAACAAGAAAATACTAACTTAAAATCATTATTTTTAAACAAATGCAACTTAATTTTGTATCTCTCTTTGTAATATATGTTTGACATATACACATCTTAGAGGTTTTGTAAAAAAAAAAAATGTTTCTTTATATGCAAATCTTACGCTTGTTTTGTGGCTGCAACCAGTTTGTTATTCAGTGGTATTGATGTTTCTTCCACAGCAAAACAATTTTTATATGGGTCGTCTTTCCTAATAGTTCACTATTGCTTATCAGAAAACCCTGGCTATTATGACATTGCTCTAAGTATGACCATTGTTCTTAAATGTTTCCTCTTCTCATCCTACTCATGGTTGCCATTTTCCATGTGTTTAATGTAAACTTTAAGATATCCCTCTATCCTCCACCCTACTCTGAACTCATCAAACATGTTCAAATACATAACACCAGACTGATGGCACAATGGTGAAGTGGCACCTGAAAGTATTTTCATGAATAAATATAAAACCACACCCAATTAACAATAGGATTATGTCACATATTAGGAGTACAATATTTAATCTGACTCCACAATCAAATCAAGTTCTTCCTTGCTTCACTTGCGTCCTACGAAGTCATCATCATGGATTAAGCAGTCTATGACTAAACATTACTGCAGTAAGCAGATATGCACATAAAATAAGGAGTCACAAATCAATTTTCCTTGAAATCTTATAAATTATTTTAAAATTTTATTGCAGTCCTTCAACAGTAACTTACAAGTTTTCTATATTCTACTTTTGGTAAAACTGACTCTACTTGGGATATTAAAATGACTAAGTATGTGTTCAATATACAAGAAATACAATTCAACTAAAAAATGTATGTCCTTGACTTTCCTTATCCACTCCAAAAGTTTATTTCTTTAACCATGCCTCAAAGTCCTTTCCAATTTATATATCATCTTTTCAGTTCTTAGGGGAGATGTGAAATTACTGCAGGTTTTAAGAAAATCTGAAGCTGTTAAATATCTACTCTTCCAGCAATGCGATAAGGGTAGTAAATTTTTTTTTTTTAACTAAAAATATTAAGATGTATTATAAAAGTTGCTTTTAAACTCAGGTGCTGGACCTAGCCACCTTCCATCAATTCAGTAATGACCACCAGAGGGTTCACTTACTCAATGCAACTGAAAAAGGCAAAAGCTGTTACTGAACTTCAGTCTTTCATTTTAAAATTCTAATAAATCTACTAAGTCAGACATTAATTACTGAAATACTGGCTCATACTGATGAGAGTTACACACTTTTTTTTTTTTTTTTTAAGTGTTCAGTTGAATTTGAAGACATTTGTTGGTAGGTCAATCTGGTGCCTTTGTTAACCTGCAGTAGATTCACAGCCATAGTTGGTTAAAACAATTCATCCATAAGGCTTTTTAAGAAAGAAACTGATTCCTAATCATTTTAGAGACCAACAATCATTGTTTTCTTCTGAATCTAATACATAGCTCTTGAATATCAATTGGAAAAAAAAAAAATTAAGCTATTATACTGGGCAAACATAAAGAAATTTTCCTGTGTCACAATTGTAAATCTTTCATATAAATATTTAAAATATATTTGGCACCAGATATAATGATTTCTTCATGTTTCAGTGAACAAGATTTACTACCCTAAAAGAAGATTCCTGGGACAATAAATCTTGAAGCTTACCATACAAAGGAATTCTCTTTATTATGCATTACTACTGTGGTTTTCTTTTCTCCTCTGAAATAGTAAAAGAGGAAGAATGAAAGGATCCATAAGTTCATAGTAAATTTCAATAATGATTGATATACTAATAGACAAGATAATGCACTAAACTGAACACTAAAAATATGAGAACACAGTTATCCTTACTTTATTTTGCATCTGTCTTTAAACAAAAAGTTTCATCATACTATCTGTAATTACATTTAAAAAATTATGCATAATCATTGAAAACCTCTATGTATAAACAATAGATCTTCACATTTAAAAAAAAAAAAAGATTTTCTTCTCTTTAACCACAGTTGCAATAACACTCTCAAAGGGTCTTTTTCTTTTACTATGCAACAAACAATAAAACACTGATAAAGCCACAGAGCATCTGTATATATAAATAACAAACCTTATGGCTAGATTTTCTTTATAAACTACTAGTTTTGGACAAACACTCAGTAACCACAAATTTATATTTAGAGATAAAACAAAGAAAAGCAAGGCAATATCTACAAAATAAACCTCTGAATGCCAGATGGAATATATAGATATAAATAAACCTAAATTTCCTGCTTAGCAAAGTATGCAAAAAAATAAATAAATAAATGTAAAATTCTAGATGATTATATGCCCTTGAAAAACTAAATGTAGTAAAAGAAGAGATTTTGTTCATCTCTGTTTAATCCTCTCAACCACTATTGGAAAGGCCTTCACGTTTACTCTTCTATCCCTCATACCATACAGTTTACTTTCAAAACAGCAATAAATAAATTGGTATAAAAATATTTTCCACAGAATTTTAACAAAGCAGTCAAACTGGACATGAGAAATTAAAATGACTTCAAACTGAGAAAAGCAATAAATTTATTGGTAGGAGCTTATATGAGATTATTTGGTCTTTTCTTTCTTTTTTTATTTATTTTTTTTAATTTATTCTGTGTGAGATGGGAGAGGGAAATGAAATCTTGCCTTTGTTTTTAATCAAGTATAACTTCCTAAAAACATTAAAGATTGATTCCTTGCATCTTCTTTGATTGGACCCTAACTATTAATACATACAATCCTATAAGGGATATAACTAACACTTTGGGAAAAGAATGGCGTTAACTATGCAGAAAAGCAGAAAATGAAGAAAGACAACTTACTATTTCAGCAAAAACAAAATTTTTCAAATGGGAAATAATCCAAGATCAAGCTTAGTCATATGAAAGTAAAATGGGAAGTTTCATAAAGAAGAGAATGAATTATTTTTGCCAATCCCACAGAAAAATAAATAGGCAATTAGGTAAGACTACCTCAGTCAATTTTACTGCGTTATAAATGACTAAAATTTTAGAGTGGTTTTTCCATCCACTCCTATAACAGATTACTATGCCTTAAAAATAAGAAAGGAGAAAATAATTATAAATGTTAAAAGTGGCTTCTCAAACTAGGAAAACAATAATAGAACTTGGCAGTTTAAAATACTGTCTGTCCAGCGGCTCTGATACAAATTTTCTAAAACACAGGATGAAAACACATCCTATGAAAACACAGGATGAAAACTTTAAATCTCATACCAGGACAGAAAAGCTCATACACTACCAGAACTTCAAGACTGATTGATCTCATTTGAAAAGTTTGGTCAACGCACCTTATATACTGTGCAGGCAGCAAGCCTGATTAACAAAAATGACCCATTCCTATTCCCTCAGTGTCCACTATCGATCACAAACACAAGATTTACAACAATCAGAAACCAGGCAGCTGTACTTCAACGTACGTCTACAACATCATGTTATAACATGGTTTTCAAAGTTTGTCTATAGACCGCTGAAGTCCCTTGGATCCTTTCAGGTGGTCAATGAGGCCAAACCTAGTTTCACAATACTATTAAACAATAATTACCCTTTTCATTATCATGCTCTTGTGAGTATACAGTGAAGTTTTTCAGAGGCTACATGACCTCTCACAACAAACTAAGCAAAAAGAAACATGAGAATCCAGCTGTCTTTAATTAAGCCAGATATTCTTTAATTTGCAAACAGGTAAACCCAAAGCCCCCTTTCACACTAAATTATTTTTTGCTTTAGAATATATAATTACTTGTCACAAAATGCTATTTCTATTAATATAGTAGGCATGTTATTGTGGTTTCTTTTTTTAATTTTCCTAAGATTTATTTTTGTTGTTTTTGACAGAGAGAGAAAGGGAGAGATACAAAGAAAGAGGGGAGAGGGCCCAGAACAGTCTCCATAGTTGTACATCATTGGTTTTTCCACATAGTTTCATTCCACAGGTGGGCGCGGGGCTGCACAGGGCAGGAAATGGGCTGGGGTTTCAACCCGATGAGAACTGAACTGGGGGTACTCCCCAGTTCAGCATATGGGTCCACACGGGCCGGGGCCGGGATTTGATCCTCGGTCCCTGGGGCTGCAAAGTGAGCGCTTAACCCACTGAGACATTCTGGCTTCCCACATGTTACTGTTTTTAAAATAAAAGAAATTTTCACTTTTAATTCCTAATATAACAATCACTAGACATAATCTACATAAATAAAAGCTCTTCAGAGTCCTCAATAATTACTACAAGTGTAAAGAAGTCCTGAGACTGAAAAGTCTGAAAACTACTGCTCTAGACAGTCTAAGTCCTTTACAGAATTTCACTTCCTTTACTGATACAAACAGAAAACCAAGAAAATAACTGAGAAGGAAGAATATATGTGTATTAGTTTTATGGTCACTCATGAAGGAAGTACAGTAATTAAAGACAGGAGGGGCACAGAGAACAGAAAATATTGGAGAATATAATATTCATATACTCCACCTGCTCAGAGAATCATCTAGCAGAGGACAAAAAAATATTCTATTTCACTTTAGTACAGTCCCAACCAGCACACCAATGAAAATTAAACAGAGTTCAGATAAGAACAATCTACAATTCATGTTGACTAATAAGCACTAGAATTAGATGGATTTTTCACCATTTAAGCAAAGAGAAATAACATCTTCATGACAACTCTTAGGAAAAGTAGAACTTTTAAAATAAATTCCATTTAAAAGGAATATATTTTTAGAATAATTTTATAGCCTCAGTAAGATGCCTGAAGACAAAACCTCTTAAGGAAAAAAAAATTAATAAGAAAAAAAACTAGGAATGCCAAGGTAGTTCAGCAGTTTGAGCGCTTGTCTTGCAACTGTGATGTCTGGGGATCGAATCCCAGCCCTGGCTTGTGCAAATCCATATGCTAAACTGCAGCCCAACTGGTAACCACTGAGATGGTGGAAAAGGTTCTCACCTCCCATGTGGGAGGCCCCCAATTCAGTTCCTACCCCATGCAGCCCCACATTCACCTGTGTGGAATAAAATTATGTCAAAACACTAATGATGTACAACTATGGAGACTGCTCTGGGCCCTCTCCGCCCCCCTTCTCTCTCTCGCGCTCTCCCTCTCTGTCTCTCTGTCTGTCTCTCTCTCTCTACCTTCTCTCAAACAAGAAAATAAATCTTAAAACAAACAAACAAAAAAAAAACTAGATGCAAAGAAAAATAACAGAATGAAATTAAAGGGAAGGTGGCAAAAAAAAAAAATACTGCAGAAAAAGACAAAAATTCTATTTTAGGAAAAAAACCTGACATTTAGAAAATTGGTTTTTCATATGAGACTCAATCTCAAGATTTTTCAGAATGCAGAAGGGGAAACAGAAGAAAATTAAATCAATATAATATATAAAAATAATCAACTCCATTTAAGATGACATTAAGTACATCCAAAGAAACCAGAACACTTAGAACTGATGCAAGAATAAATGTAATTGAGTTAGCACTATAGTTAGAGATGGTATATATTTCACCCCTCTAACCAGAGATACCAATAGAATTATTAGAATTAAATTAACCCAGAACAGTAAAAAGCAATTGGAAGACCATCACAGGATGAGAAAGACTTCAACAGAAACCTGTTAATAAAAATACCACAGTACTGGAGGGAACTTCACTGATGGAGAGAGGAGAGCTGACCTTCAGTAAAGTCACTCGGAGGGGGAACAATTCTGAAACTGCTAGGCCATCAAACAGGAGCAATGAAGATCAAGCATCACTTTAGCTACTATAATTTTAGAGATTTCTACCATCTTTGTTTCAGAACACAAAAAACATGGTCTGATGAGTCGTTTGGGATATTTCTACCTTAAATATTGGCTAATGCTTACAATTTCCTTCATAGTAGCACATAGGTGTACACACTACAGGGAAACCTACACTATAATTTCTTCAGTAAAAAAAAAATTGTATGATGTAAGAGAACTTAATGTCATCTCTAACAAAAACTATAAATCTACCCAGTGTTTTAATCAAACCCAAGGCTTTCAAATTATTTCCTTGAAATCACAGCATAAATATAGGTACAACTTTCCCCTCTTCCTGGAAATCATATCTAAGCAACCAGGAAAGATTTTTGTGTGTGATTTTTACTTATCAAAGAGATTGTTTTAAGTACCCTAGTTTTCAGCATAACTCAAAGGCAAGTAGAATCCACAGACTCTACTACACAAGTGTAGGCTTGTATTTTAGAGCAGCTAGAATCTGCCAGAAACCTCAAGAGAGAAAAGGGGTAAGGAAAATTCAGACTGTAGCTGGAAGAACTAGCAGCAGATCTCAGAAATTGCACAAAAATACATTCCCTAAAAGTAAACAGCTTGCCCTTAAAAGCTAATTTCAATGTTTGATATATTGAATGCAGAAACCAGGGTGAAAAAGGCTGATGACAGAAGTGCTCTAGCTACCAGACTAACTTTAGAGCAACAGATTTGGTGGGTCTACTTAAAAGAATCTCACAAAAAAACTATATTGCCTAGAACAAATCTGACTATAGGCAGAAATGAAGGTTTAGGTAATATATCTAAAATATCACCTCCTGTAGCCCCCACCCATAGCAACCTCCTGCAAATAATTAATCCAGGAATATCTCATTTAAAGCTGAGTAATATTAATACAACTAATACAGAATCAATACAAAAACACCAAATGAAAAACAGAGAAATGAAATACTAACTGTAGACTTGACCCCCCAAAAAAACTGCTGTGCACTGAATGAAAATTATTACCAAAAACTTTGTCATTACTTTAAAAATTAATAAAACTCTTGGGGAAGCTGGGATGGCTCAGCAGGCTGAGCGCTCGCTTTGCAGCCCTGGAGCCCGAGGATCAAGTTCTGGCCCTGGCCCGTGTGGACCCATATGCTGAACTAGGGTGTGCCCCCAGTTCAGTTCTTGCCAGCGCCTATGAGGGAGGCTCCCAGCCCAGTTCCTGCCCTGCGCAGCCCTGTGCCCACCTGTAGAGTGAAACTATATGGAGAACTAATGCTGTCAACTCCGGGGACTACTCTGGGCCCTCCCCCTTCTCTCTGTCTCTCTCTGTCTGTCTCTCTCTCTGTCAAAAAACACTAAAAATAAATCTTTATAAAAAATAATAAAACTCTCACTACCATGAACAACAAAGCAAAAAGGCAAAAATTCAAGAAAAAAAGATGGCACAACAACTAAATAAGATAAAAGGTAGTATGACAAAACAAGAGAAAAAGTTCAAGGAAAAAAAATCTTTATCTAAAAATAAAGGTACAAGAGGGAATATATATTTAAAGGACACAACAAAATGAAAAAGTTTAAAAGGATCAGGGCATCAGTATTAGATTTTGAGCAGTGGTTCTCAAAGTAGGGTCCCTAAACCAGCAGGTGCCATTTCAATTGAGAATTAGAGAGAAACTGCAAATGTTCAAGCTACCCCAGGCTTACCAAAATCAGAAAATCTAGGAGTGGAACACAATAATCTGTTTTAACAAGCCCACCTAATAATTCTGATGCATAATACAGTTTAGGAACCACTGCTCTGGGAGACAGAAATGAGGATACAATATGAGCATAGTCAAAATGCCCAAATAAGAAAACCAAACAATATAACATCACAAATACTTAATTATACAAATCCAGAAAACTTAAAATTTGAATCTACATATTAAAAGGGCACAAGTGCCAGGGAAAACTAACTTAACACAGTCAACTCCAAGACATATCAAATAAATTACTAAACTTTAAAGATGAAGAAATATTTTTTGAGAAGACAAAAAGATTAAGAAGAAATATTTTTTGAGAAGACAAAAAGATTAAGTTCATTAAAATGAGGGTGGGGGAAGACAAAGAATCAGATGGCATTTTACTGCTTCACAGCAACACTAAATTCTAGAAGAAACTGCAACAACAGGCACAGGGTTAAGTGTGACCCCAAGATTTTATACCCTTCCTAACAACCATTCAAATTTAAAGGTTACAACAAGCAATGTTCAAACATATAAGAACTAAGGAACCACTGCTCTCATGAAGTCTTAAGAAAACCACTAAAAGATAAACTTCACCCAAATAAGAAACAGGTGAGAAATTTATGGGAAAAGGCTACTATTCTCAAACCACTAAAGAATATTTAACTACAAAATAAAGAAAGGTGAAGATTAAGGTAAAATAACAGAGGGTAAGTATTTTCTACCCAGTAATATAAAAATAATATAAATAATTATTGATAGACAAAAGAAAGAAAGGATGGGCTGGGACTCCAAATTTATAATTTAATGCTAACAAATCAAGTAGTAGAGTATAAGCGTATTTTACAGTAGGAAAGTAATACTGATTAAAAACTAACAATAAAGAAATGGGAATAAAAGAGGAAAGATGGAAAACATACCCTACTTATAGTATGCACAGGTAGAGTAAAGAAATAGAACTAAAGATGCCATAGAAAGATAATTATAAAACTAACCATTAGAACAAAAATACAGACCATCCAAATACCAGAAAACCACAAACATATTGTGCCCACACACATTTTAATAGCAAAATAAAAGATTTATGATTAACTATAAATATAGAAGAACATATGACAGCTTTGATTCCAAACATATGTATCATATGGATAAATGTAAATGGAATAAATCATCACTTTAAAATATAAAAGTTAGGGAAAGCCGGGATGGCTCAGTGGGTTAAATGCTCACTTTGCAGGCTTGGGGACCGAGGATCGAATCCCGGCCCCGGCCAGTTTGGACCCATATGCTGAACTGGGGAGTGCTCCCAGTTCAGTTTTCACCAGGGCAAGACCCCGGCCCAGTTCCTGCCCTGTGCAGCCCCAGCCCACCTGTGGAATGAAACTATGTGGAAAAACCAATGACGTACAACTATGGAGACTGTTCGGGGCCCTCCCCCTTCTCTCTGTCTCTGTATCTCTCTCTCTGTCTCTCTCTCTCTCTCTCTCTGTCAAAAACAATAAAAATATATCTCTAAAAGTGTATTAATATATATATATATATATATATATAAAAGTTCTACACATGTCTACATGAGAACTTGCACTCAACTGTTCATAGCAGTACTGTCCATAGTGACCAAAAAGTAGTAACAAATCAAATGTCCCTCAAATAAAAAATGGATAAATAAAATGCTGTATATCCATATACTAAAATACTATTCAGCCATAAAAAGGAATGAAATACTGATTCACACTACAAAGCAGATGCACCTAATGACATTAGGCTACTTGAAAAAAGCCAGTCACAAAACATCACATATTATATGACTCCATGTCTATGAAACATCCAAAACAGGCAAATCCATAGAATCAGAAATTACATTGATGGCTGTCAATAGTTGGGGGTTGAAAAGGAAATGAAAAATGGTTGCTAATGGATACTGTTTCTTTTGGAGATGATAAAAATGTTCTAAAATTGATTATGGTGATGGTTTGTACAAATCTGAATTGTACACTGAATTGAATTCAATGAAATTGTACATTTTAAATGGGTTAAATTATATGATATGCATTTACATCTCAATAAAGCTCTTTAACAATTTAAATAACAAAAGTGTTATAGTGTGAATCACAAGCGAAAACTCTGCTGTATACAAAGCACAAACCTAAAAGAATATAATTGCAAAAAAAAATGATAGTTGAGGGGAAGCCGGGATGGCTCAGTGGGTTAAGTACTCACTTTGCAGCCCCGGGGACCGAGGATCGAATCCCGGCCCTAGCCCATGTGGACCCATATGTTGAACTGGGGAGTGCCCCCAGTTCAGTTCTCACTGGGGTGAAGACCCCGGCCCAGTTCCTGCCCTGTGCAGCCCCACACCCACCTGTTGAATTGAAACTATGTGGAAAAACAAATGATGTGCAACTATGGAGACTGTTCTGGGCCCTCCCCTTTCTCTCTCTGTCTCTGTGTCTCTCCCTGTCAAAAACAATAATAATTCTTAAAGAAAAAAAAGATAATTGAAATAGTAAGGTGGAGCATGACAAATATAAACAAAAAGAAACAGGACTCACAATGCTAATCATGATCTTAGAAGTCAAGACAAAAAAAGACAAAATTCAAGAAAAGAAGTTTATATAATAATTCTAAGAAATATAAATCCAAGTGAATAAAAAATAACTATGAATTTATCATCACCAAAAAGCATAATATGAGAATGCGTGAGGAAACTTTAAAAGGCATTATAATTAAACAGAGACTAGTGTTAACCTAACACTGGAATGGCAAATCAACTGAACCAAAAATAAATATAAATATAAAAGACTAAAAACAAAAACATAATTAGTAAGGTGGATCTGATTAATATGTATCAAAATCTCTACTAAGAAAATTTTAAAATGTCATTTGAAGTGCCTGAGCAGCAGTCCAAAAACTGATTACACCTTATAATAAATTACAAAAAGCAGGAAAAAACACAGATAATATTTTATCTCAGCACAATAAAATTTAATAACAAATTCAGAAAATAAAAAGGTCCTTTCACCTTGAAATTTGAAAACTCTTTAATAAGTGTGAGGAAGACAAAATATAAACCAAAGTTGCAAAATTCTTAAAAACATGATAAGTTATCAGATATCATTTTTTAGACATCAGATAATGTCAGGCTCAAAATAAAAATAAAATTTTAGTACTAATGGCTAAGAGAAAAGAATTAAAATTAATCACCTAACTCAAAAAGGTAATAAAGAACAATAAAATAAAGCGAGGTACAAACAAGTAGGTTTTGTTTAAGAAACAAGCAGAAATCAAAAAATTAATCCCAAAAAAAATTAATTTAAAGGCTGGTTTATGGGGGGGGGGGGAATAAAATGCCTATTATTTCTAAGAAAAAAGCAAAGAAACATTCAATTAATAAATCATATGAGAGAAAATAACCACACAAACCAAAAAATTTTAACTCTTAAAATCAATTACTTTCCTCAACTCTATACAAATAATTTTAAAACATTAATAAAATGGATATTTTACATAGAATCAAAATTTCCCAAAACAGACTCCAGAAGAGAAAGAAAATCTAAACATTCCAATTTCTACCGAAAAAGTAGAGGAAATCTAAAATCTGTTAACCCAATCAATCCCAAAGCACTTAAGTCAAAAAGTTTCATGGGAGAATTTCACAACACCTATAAAAACTAGGTAATTCCAATGCTATTAAAACTATACTAGAACATAGAAAAATAAGAAAATCCTAAATTCTTTTTATGAAGCCAGTATAACATTGACATAAAAGTTTCCAAGGATTTACAGAACAAAAGTATTTATGAACATCAATGTCAGAAAAAAAAATGGGCAGTACATTTTTAAAAAATAATGTATTATGTAGAGATATCCTATGTTCATAGACAGGAAAACTCCCTATTGTCAAAATATCAGTTCTTCCCAACTTGATCTATAGATTCAATGCAATCCCAGTCAAAATCCCAGCAAATTATTTTGTAGGTATCCACAAACTGATTCTACAGTTATACAGAGAAGCAAAAGACCCAGAAAAGACAACATAATACTGAAGAACTAACACTCCCTGACTTTGAGACTTACTATAAAACTACAGTAATCCGTGGAAAGCCGGGATGGCTCAGTGGGTTAGGCGTTCACTTTGCAGCGCTGGGGGACCGAGGATCGAATCCCAGCCCCGGCCTGTGCAGACCCATGTGCTGAACTGAAGAGCTCCCCCAGTTCAGTGTTCTCTCTCTCTCTCTCTCTCTCTCTCTCTCTCTCACACACAAAAACAATAAAAAATAAATAAACTTTAAAACTACAGTAATCAAGACAGTATGATACTAGTAAAAGAATAGACAAACAGATTAATGCAACAAAATAGAGAACCTAGAAATACTCACAAAAATACAGTCTGTTATTTATCTTTGACAAAGAGGCAAAGGCAATAGAATGGAACAAAAAGAAATTTTCAACAAACGGTTCTAGAACAACTGGATACCACTTGCCAAAACATGAATCCAGACACAGACCTTACATTCTTCACAAAAACTAAAATTGATATGAAATCTAAATGTAAAATACAAAACTATAAATCTCCTAGAATATAACATAAGGGAAAACCTAAAAGACCTTGGGTATGGTGTTGCCTTTTTTTTTTTTAAAGATTTATTTATTGTTTTTGACAGAGAAAGAGAGAGATACAGAGTCAGAGACAGAGAGAAGGGGGAGGGCCCAGAACAGTCTCCATAGTTGCACATCATCAGTTTTTCCACATAGTTTCATTTCACAGGTGGGAGTGGGGCTGCACAGGGCAGGAACTGGGCCGGGGTCTTACCCCGGTGAGAACCGAACTGGGGGCACTCCCCAGCTCAGCATATGGGTCCGCACGGGCTGGGGCACCCAACTGGTTCGGCACCCAACTTGCAAGGGTGTGCCTCCCATGCAGAAGGCTGGGTCAGTTTTTGCCCTGCGCAGCACCGCACCCACCCATGTGGAATGAAACTATGTCGAAAACTAGTGACATATAACTATGGAAACTACTCTGGGCCCTCCCTCTTCTCTGTCTCTCTCAAAAAAACAATAAAATAAATCTTTTTGTTTGTTTGTTTGTTTGTTTTTGATAGAGAGAGAGAGAGAAAGATACAGAGACAGAGAGAGAACTGAACTGGGGGGAACTCCCCCAGTTCAGAATATGGGTTCACAGGGGCCGGGGCTGGGATTCGATCCTCGGTCCCCGGCACTGCAAAGTGAGTGCTTGACCCACTGAGCCATCCCAGCCTCCCCAAAATAAATCTTAAAAATTAAAAAATTAAAAACTTTCGCTCAGTGAAAGATAATGTCAAGAGAAAGAGCAAATAAGCCATACAATGGGAGAAAATACTTGCATAACACATCTGAAAAAGAACTGTTATCTAAAATATATATAGTCTCAAAACTCAACAATAACAAAATAAATATTTCAATTAAAAAAAATGGACCAAAAGCTTTAACAGATACATCACCGAAGATATACAGATGCAAAACAAGCATATAAAAAAACACTCCACATCACATGACATTAGGGAATTGGAAATTTAAGAAACAATGAGATATCACTACACACCTATTAGACTAGCCAAAATCCATAACAGTGACACCACCAAATGCTGGCAAGGATGTGGAACAATTGAAACTTTCGTTCATTGCTGGTGGGAAAGCAAAATGATAAGCCACCTTGGAAGGTGGTTTGGCAGTTTCTTACAAAGCTAAACACACTCTGACCATCTGATCCAGCAATTTCAACCCAAAGGAATTAAAAACTTATGTCCACGAAAAATGGATGTTTATAGTAGCTTTATTCAGAGTTGCCAAAACTTGGAACAAGATGTCCCTCAGTAGGTGAATGACTAAATAAACTGTGGTACATCCAGACAACAGAATATTATTCAGTACAAAACAGAAATGAACTATCAAGCCACTAAAAGACATGGAGAAGTTGTAAATGCAAATTACTAAGAGAAAGAAGGCAATCTTAAAAAACTACATAATGTGTGATTCCAACTACATGACATTCTGAAAAAAGCAAACTAAAAAAGACAGTAATAAGATAAGTGGTGCCAGGGAGCAGGGACAGGAGAAAGCTGAATAGACAGAAGCACAGAGAATTTTTAGGACAGTGAAAATACTCTGTATGATATTATAATGATGGGTATATCACTATACATTTGTTAAAATGCACAGATTGCACAGCACCAAGAGTGAATCCTAATGTAAACTATGGACTCTGCGTGATTATGGTGTGCCAACGCAGGTTCATCCTTGGTAACAAATGCACCACTCTGGTGAGTGATATTGATAATCAGGGAGCTACCTACGCAAGTGTGGTGGCAGGAGGTAAAAGGGAAGTCTCTGTACCTTCCTTTCAATTTTGTTGTGAATATAAAATTTCTCTTAATAATAATAATAATAATATATTAAGACTATGTAGGTCTTATCCCAAGAACATAAGAAACCTTCAGCATTAGGATATATTTTCATATAATTCATGAAATAAACAGATCTAAACAGAAAAAGTTAATAGTATTATATCTATAGTAGATAAAAAGCCATTTGACAGCATTGAACATCTATTCTTGATTAAAACTAAAATGACTCAGTAAAACAGAACCAAACAGACACTTATTTAATTTGCTAAAATAGGTTCCAGACTCAAAGACAACAAATTATACTTTCAAGAAACACAAGAAGTAATCACATTCAAATCAAGAATATGACGAGGATCCCAATAACTATTACTATGATTTAAAATTGTACTTGTGTGTATTTAAATTAGAAAGAAAAATTAATGTATGAAAAATAGTTAAACTATGTCTATTTATATTTAATATGACTGAATACCTAAAAAATCCAAGAGAATAAACTGAAAAGCTACTACAAATAACAAAATACAGCAAGAGAGTTGGATAAAGTTAGTATACACCCAAATCAATAGTCTTCAATGAGTTTAAAAACTCATCTTGTATTTTTTTTTAATTTGCTAAAGTCCTACAGTTAACATCATACTTAATAATTAAAAGCAAATTTTTCCTGCCCAAAGATGAGGAACAAACAAGGCTGTTCACTCTAAATACTTCTATTCAGCATTAAATGAGAAAGTCTAGCCACTACAATAAGGCAAGAAAAATTGGAAAGGAAAAACTAAGTACCCTCTGCAGATGACACAACTGTCCATGTAATAAGATCTGATGGACACTACAAAAAGCTTGAAGAATAATAAGTGAGTCTGGCAAGATAAAAGATCAATATACAGAAAATCTATATTACAAAAAAAAATCTATAATACTAAGAATTAGAGGTTTAAAAAAATTTAAATACTATTTAGTATCAAAGTATATAAAATAAATCTGGAAAAAATATCAGATGAGTAAAACCTAATACCTGGAACTACAAAAATTTCTGAGAGAAAAATAAAGAAAATAAAGGAGAGACAAACATACCAGGTTGATAAACTGGAAAATGCAACATTGTTCAAATGTCAATTCTCCATCTAAATTAACCTATATATTCAAAGCACCTGAGGGTAAAGGGAAAGGTGGGTGGGAGTGTATGTGGGGGGGAGGGGGAGCAGTTAGGAACAAGGTATCAAATATATGATGATAGAAAGAGAGCAGATTCTGGGCATTGAGCACATATGCAATGCATAGACACTGTAATGCAGAACTATACACCTAGAAACTATGTAATTGTTCCCAACTACGGTAATGTCACCCCAATAAATGTAATTAAAAAAAAAATTTTTTTTTAAAAGGCACTTCAATCCAAATCCCAGTAGGCTTTTTGTAGAAATTGGCAGCAGATTCTAAAAATCATATGAAAATGCAAAGGACTAGAAGAGCCAAAACAATTTCAAACAAGAAGTATAAAGTTAGAACATTATCGACTACTGTATATTCCTATGTTATACCCAATATCCCCATAACTACTACTGAACTTCCCAATCTCTTCCCTTATTTCATCTCCTACCCCAATCCTCATCCCATCTGGCAACAAACCAAATGCTTTCTATATCTACCGTACGAATCTGTTCCTGTTCTACTTGTTTATTTTCTTCTTTGGCTTTCACCTATAAGCAAAGTCAACTTGCATCTGTCTTCCTCTGTTTGACACTCATTTGTTGGGGGTGATGGAAGGAGGATAGGAGGAATGAATGAGAAAGGGGAAGAAACCAAGAAGTACAAATGCATAATCACAAAATAGTCACAGGGATGTAAAGTGCAGCATAGGGCATAGTCAATAACATTGTAGAAACTATATACGGTGTCAGATGGGAATCAGATGTATCAGAATAAGAATTTAATAGGTTACATAAATGTCTCGTCACTATGCTATACACCTGAAACCAATATAATTTTGTATGTCAAATGTAAAAAAAAAAAAGCAGTATACAGTTGGTAGATTAATTCTGATTCCAAGATTTATTATAAACAAAAGTAATCAAGACAGTGTGGTACTTGCATAGATAGACAAATAAATCAAGGGGACAGTCTAACAACAGACCCAGACATACATGACAACTTATTTTTTTTATAGTCGCAAAAGCAATTCAATGAAAAAAGAACAGCCTCTTCAATAATTGATACAGAAACAACTGGAGAACCACATGCAAAATAAACAAAAACCTAGCAACAGGATAAAAACAATCCAAATGTCTATGACTATGGAATAGTTAAATTATGATACCGTACATTGATATTAAAAAATGAAAATCTGTGCATCTATTTAAAAAAATAAAGGTGATCTCCATGTACTACTACTGGTGCCAGGGGACTCAACATATAATTAAATTATTTTTTTAAAGTAAAGAATAAAAATACAGTGTATAGAATAATGTTTTAAAAATCATTTTTTGGGTGAGGGCAGTAAAACTCTAAATAAACGTATTTGCTTATATATCCATAAAGAAATTCTGATGGATACACCTAATACTAATAGCAATGGTTACTCTTCCGAGAAGATGATGAAATGAACAGGAAACTTTCAGAGAAACTGCTTGCTGTGTAAATTTTAAATTTTTGTTAATCATATTTAATCTATTCAAATAATTCTTTCAAATTGGCTCTCAAACTGGAAATGCAAATAAAATTTTAATTTAAGAAGTTGCTACTTGTTATTACTATTTTGAACGCTGCATTTAACTATGCTTATTATGTTAAAAAACTGCACTGTTTGATGGATCAAATTAAGCAAAATAAAGAGATTATTAATAAAGCTATGCTAATATAGAACTAAAATCAAAATTACCTTCAAGATCTTATAGAGAAATGAAATTCTATTATTTTCTACAAAAAGTACACATTTTTCCATATTTGTAAATTTTGCTTAAAATCACATAAGAACTAGCTTTCCTCATAGAAATGATAACATACTTCCCTGACAAATGCTTTATCATTCATAGTATCACTATTATATCATTCCCATTAGCAAAGATAAAAATTATAGAAATCTCTAGAGCAGGGGTGTCCAATCTTTTGGCTTCCCTGGGCCACACTGGAAGAAAACTTGTCTGTGGCCATACATAAAATACACTAACACTAACGATAGCTGATGAGTTTATAAAAAAAAATTGCAAAAAAATATATGATGTTTTAAGAAAGTTTACAAATTTGTATTGGGCTGCATTCAAAGCTGTCCTGGGCCACATAGGGCCCTCTGCCACAGATTGGACGAGCTTGCTCTGGAGCAATAATCTGTCAACTGTAGTTGTAAAATGTGCTTTCTTTCTGTATTTTATAATCAAAAACAATTTCAAGAGAAACTGATAACAAAAACTAACAGTAAGTACTGAAAATTGGTGAAGATTAATAATTAAAATTCAAAATATAAGAAGTGCTTTAAAAATAAATCCTATGATTTTTAAAAGGGGTTATATAAGTATAAAAAAAACAGAGCATCACGTTTTTCTAGTGAAAACCTACATTAAAAGTTGTTCAACATAACTGCTTCAGATCCCTAAAGACAGTTCTCATAGTTATCCACTGACAAGTATTTCTAAGCAGTACTGATTTTGGGTAATGAAACCATACTAAGACACCTTTTCTTAAAATGCTGAACTTTGAATTATGACAGTACAAGCTGTCAAATTAGTTTTTTTACAAACAAATGCAAATGAAATAATTTGGTTTCTACCCAACTTTTATAATGCATTTATAATTTAGAAAAAACAATGTTTTTAATTTTATTGTTAAATTTATTGGGGTGATATTGATTGGTAACAATTAGACAGTTTTCAGATATGACAGAAAATATTTTTATAAGAGTACAAAATCTCCAATTAGCAGATTACCACCAAGGGTGTAGCCCACATTAAGTGTCAGTATTATCTTTATCCTACCAACTGGACAGAGCACAGAAGTGCACAGGCTCTTACAGGCATCCCTATTATACATCTGCTGCCAAAATAGACGCAAAAGGCAAACAGTGAACTGTGGGAAGATCACAGCAGCACAATTCAACCAACAGTCCCATGACAAGCATGCATTATGCAAAATAATACTAAGAGAAGAACGGTAATTTTATATCTATTTAGAGAAAGGCACCCAATAGTGCTGGGATTACTGTTAATATTGTATCTAAGGGTTAATACCAAAGTGAAAATGAGTAGAAGCAGGTAAAATACAACAAAAACTTACACCATCATCTAAGCCTTAGATTCTAAGGTTATATCAGAAGAGTTTAAAACATGTAACTGCATATGTTGCTATACTTCCTATATTATTCTATCATAACCATCTCTCCTCCAAAAAATAATTTCATGGTTCATCTTTACTGTCAAATACTATGCAGCAACTAAAAATTAATGTGGCAAATCTCTATGCATTGATATGGAAATATTTCTAAGCCATACTGTTAAGTGATAAAACAACAGTCCCAGAATATTTACTATGATACATTTTAAGTATTCAAACAACAAAAATAAAAAAAAAAAACCTTTCCTATGTGTGTGTATATATACATATTTATGTAAATACATTTTTTAAATAAGACTATATACTAAACACTGTTGACTTTCCGAAGGCCTAACATGTTATTTTCACTTTTATATAATTCTATACTACTAACAGTTTTTTTAAAAACATAATATGGACAAACAGCCATGAATCAAAAGCTATTACGACAATCAAGGAAGCAAACTAGTTTAAGTTTCCATCACTGAGAATCTTACTAAAGAGAGGAGTTGGTAATTGTACATGTATATCCAAAATAGTACTGTATTCAAGTATTTTCTGGAAAAATCAAGACAACTGGGAAGAAAAGATGTCATTCATATTCCTTTCACAAGCAGAATTATAATACAGTCTAAGTATTAATTAGAAAATGTTACCTTTCTTGAAGTATAAATGTCAAAAAATGGCTTATTTCTGACACTAAATGGTTCCTGTGTTTTGTCAATGAGCCCACTCTTCATTTTTTCATGACGAGGATTTATTATTTCTCGTTCTATACACCGTAGGCGAATATTAAAATCACAATCTCCGACCGGTTGTGCCTGAATTAAATAAAACAATTATTCAATTTTCAACTCTAAAGGCTATTTTTGAGCATAATTATCACACTGTACATAACAGTCTATGTAAATAGTATCCTTTAGAGTAGCCCAGTACACAGCCTGCACAACCATACATATACTGTAAGCCCTGAAAATTAATTTGACTAATGATAGAAGCATACCTAAACACACACACATACAAACACACATACATTCACACACACACCCATTTATTTTAAAGTTAAACACGCATAAAATATTATGAAAAAGCGGTATAAATCTACTCTAATATTAAACTGATCCAAAATTTTCACATCTGAATTAAAGTATTAATATATGCATTAATCATTTTTATTATTTAAATAATTAGTAAAATTATATGAATAAGTAAAAGCTGTATAAAAACTAAAATCCACATAATTCAGGAAAGTATAAGCAATACATCAAAATAATCAATATCGGCACCTATGTTTCTTGATGTTTAAAGTACTAACTAACACTTTACAGGCATCAATAAGTACAAGGTATTTATTAGACAAATATACCCTCAACTCTGAAAACTAACATAGAACAGAGTATACATAATATTCAATTATGAGTTGTAAAGAAAATTCTCTCCCCCCATGATTTAACCATGAAATAAAGAGTATTAAGTGTGCTTTTATATGAGTTGAGGATAGGAACTTGCCCTATTAAAATAGGGCTTTAACACATCATCTGGGTGACAGTAATCATCCAGATTGTAGTATCACTTCAATGATATAGAAAGTACCTCCTCTCTTCTTTACTTTGCAATTGGACACACTTCTGTACATTTTCCCCATCTTTTCTGTCTTCCTCCTCTTCAAAAATCTGTATTACTTAAACTAACATTCACCCAAGCCAATGTTTACAAAGGGGTGGTAGCACTCGCTTAATCTGTGAACATCAAATATGCCTCAAGGATGACTTTTTCTCAACTTTGAAAAGACAACAATTTTGATAATTAGTAAAGAAAAAGGAGTAAGAGAAAGTAAGCAAGAGCTAGGTACAAGGGATTCTATTTTCCCTTCACATAAAGGTATATAATTTTTTGTAAAGGATATTTACTGAGGAAATGCTAGTAAATAACCATACATTCATGTAATCTTTTCCATATCACCTACATCAACCTCATAAAACGCGAGATTTATCGGGCCTATTAAGTTAATTCAGACGCCTATAAAAGTCAAGTGGAACAAGCAAGCCCTCATTTTAAGAAAGTCTAAATTGCTAAAAAATGTATTTGTTTATAAATTCTTTCCAAAAACCATTTTACTTTAAAATACACATAAATTCACCAAAACAACAAGAATAGATTAAAAGCAAGTTTACCTTTCAAATCTATACTGCCTATGATAAAGGCAGATCTTGAGAGAGGGATGTGGAATCATTCAGAATAGACTACAGAAAGCACTAAGTATCTATTGACTAAATAAAGGGCCCCCTGTTTTGAGTTCTTTCTCACTTCAAAGCACTATTCACGCTGCCACTGGAGTTATCTTTCAAAACAATAAAAGTATAATCATATCATTACCATATCTAACCCTTCAATAGTGTACTATTACAAACAGAACTAAGCTAAAATGCCTTATTCAAGTAAAATGGCCCCTTACACCAATCCATTCTCATTTCCAGCTATGCTCTATATATCACCACACATCAAATACGATAACAACCATCTGATGTAAGCAATTCCACACTTCAATGACTTAACTATACCCAAGGTAAGTAGGAATAAATACTCTCACCTCTCTATTACTTTTCATATATGGAAGACTCTCAGTTAACTGCCACCCATGCAGATTGGTAGCTGCCTGATAAACTTAAGTAGACTCTTAATCAGAACTCAAGCAAACAGCACTCTCAATCAACTGGTAAATTTGCTTAAGTTCTGGTTAACAGAGAGTCTACTATATTTCTAATTTCTCATATACTTTATATTCTCATCCATAAAACCATGATCTGCGAATTTCTCTTGATTCTGTATCCAATCTAAATACATATCCTAAAAAAAAATGTATATATGTATGTGAACTTTTAATTGCATGCTAGTACATGTACAATTGTATAATATGTTACAAAACAGATTAAAATTGAATAAATACTTTAAAAATAAACAGAATTTCTGTTTTCTCAAACCCTAATAAACTATTGGAGAAGTGGCCTTCTTTGGAGGCCATGCACTAAATTATGAATTTCCTGAGGGCAAGAAATTAAGTTATATTCATTTGTGTATACCCAATACCTAGAACAATACTTGACATATAAAAGATGATCAATTAAATTCTTGCTAGACAAAAGAACAAACTAAAGAACTGAAAAGTTTTCAACTATTTTTTTTAATTTTATAATAGTGACCTTACTTTGGTGATTCAAAATAAAGTGGTTAATCATCAATGAGGTCTCCATAGTAGATGAAAGAATTGAATATGGGAAGCCGGGATGGCTCAGTGGGTTAAGCGCTCACTTTGCAGCGTCAGGGACGGAGGATCAAATCCCAGCCCTGGTCCGTGAGGACCCATATGCTGAACTGGAGAGTTCCCCCAGTTCAGTTCTCTCTCTGTCTCTGTCTTTGTCTCTGTCTCTCTCTCTCTCTCTCTGTCAAAACCAATAAAAAAAAATACTCCTTCCAAAAAAAAAAAAAAATTGACTATATGATGTTTCACTTATAAGTATAACCTAATTCTATATCAGAAATGTCAAATAATATGACTTTAAAATTAATGCAACATGATACAACCACTCAATATATATTTATTGAATGATTATAGACCTAAAGACGAAATGCATAACAATCACTTTACAGCAAAATATGAATGACTATCCTAAATAAGACACAAACAAACAAATTTTAAGTTCTAATAAGTTTTACTTCATTAAAATAAAATATTTCTCTGGATCAATGGATACTAATTTAGAAAATATATTGTTTTATACATTTATAACCAAGAAGACATTAGAATCCAGAAAAGATCCTACACATTACAAAGAAAAAAAGCTTGGCAACCAAATAAAAAAATTAAATGATCATTTGAACCCATAATTAAATTACAAAAGAAAAATCCAAACAAGTTAATATATGAAATATGCTCAACTTCATTAGTAATCAGAGAAAAGCAAATTAGCACAAACTGAGGTATTGTTTCAGACATAACCAACTGACAAAAATTGGATATTTGATAATACCAACTGTGGTAAATTGGTACAACTATTTCTGAAAAGAATTTAGTAATGTAGCTAATAAAGCTGAAGTTGCCAAAATAATCGGAATCTCTATGTTGTAGGGATAAGGAACTGGACTTTTTAAAACACTTCCCAGGTAATTACATTCCAGGAATGTGAACTGTACTAGAAATACTTTGACACGTGCACAAATATATACAGTGTGGATAGATAGATAGATAAATAGAGATAAAACTGTTCAATACAACAGCAAAATATGAAAATCGAATATTCATTAAAAGCAAAAAAAATAAATTCCACATATTTATACAATATAATCATCAATAGTAATTAAAGTGAATGAACTAAAGCTACGTGTATTAACAAAGATAAATATGCACAAAATAATGTGGAGCAAATAGTACCAAGGTTCACTACTATGACATTTCTATAATACTAGAAACCTTGCAAAAGAACCACTTAGTATATCTTATAGACACACACACTGATAGTAAAGGTATCAAAAACATTCACGGGGATAATAAACACCAAATTCAGTGAAGTTGTTACTTCTGGGTAACAGGGTCAAAGATAGGATGAAGGAGGTATGCACAAAAAACTCTGGATCAGTAATGATTTATTTCTTATTTTTAAAAAGTGGGGTAAAAATGACGAAGTTAAGTTTCAACAAATCTGGTGGTCAATACATAAAAATTCCTTATATTATTCTCTATACTTCTGTATATGCTGAATTTTTTCATACTTTTTGGAGAATTAGAAGGCTACTATCTAAGAAAAAGTTCCCAAGATAAGAAATGAACCTGCACTGAACATATTTTAAAGCAGAGCTCAATGTCATGAATCAAAGGAGACAGTGTTCACCCATTCACAAAGAAACAAGGCCACGCCCACCCTTTATGTCTCCTTATGGGACAATGAACATTATTTCAAGATCTGTGGTAAGAGTATAACAATTCTGGAAAGCATTACTTTTGAGGAATACAACAGTCACAAACAGAACAAAATTAAAATGATGGTTTCTGACCTTGAGTTTCTTATATTTAAAATTCTGTTTAAAATATAAAAATTCAACAGCAAAAAAAAAATGAGCTATATACATTGAAAATTTCCAGGAAAAAAAAAAGACCAATAAGTAATCTGGATTAATGTAATCTTGAATATTAAAATTGCAATTTAAAATACTCCCCAAAATAACTTTTTTAAAAGTTTGCTAAAAATCTTCTAATCCTTAAAACTTAGCAATTGCTTTCATTTTTGGAATACTAAATGATTATATAATCTGAATAATGTATTTCTAGAGCAATGATTATAACTTTTCATAGAAAGATGTACACACTAATGAGTTTCTTCTATGTACAGAATTCATCTTGTACTGTCTAAATAATTTTAACATTCAATTAAACATTAACAGGCAAATAGATTCTCATCTAATCTAAAACTGTAGGAAATGGGTAGAAAATATAATTTCTCTTTTTTAAATTTCTATTTACAAAAAGAAATTTTATATTTTGTTTATAAGTTTCCTGCTCATACTCAAGAATAATGTATTTGTACCTCCAAGTTATACATTCAACACTCATTATCAATCAGTTTATTTTCTTTTTTTTAAGTGATAGTAACAAAATTGGAATTTCTTTTTTAAATCAAATACAAGATAACTAAAACAAACAAGTTTCCTTTTACAATAGACTATCTTGTTTTATCACATTTAAACAGTTTTTCTTTACTCACTTGAAGTATCTAAAGAATCTTAATACAAAGAAATGTGCAAAATATTGGGCAATAAGAGAAAGAAAAGAAGATGCAAAATTATTGACAAGAATATATAAAATGAGTAACTTGAGTCACAATTTTTCTTTGCTACTATCTCTAAGGCAGTAACATATTTTATTTGTAAAAAGGTATCTATTATCTCAGTGACAATTTTTATTTTATAAATTATAAAAGGTACTTACGTTGAACTTAATAATATCATAAATCAAGTATCTAGGAACAGCTTGTCCATTTACTTTGTCAATGATCATTTCCTTGAAAGAGAAAAGAAATTTCTTAATTCTTTGACAGCAATTTCTTTAATTTGATTAAAATATAACATATACAGAAGGCACACAAATCATAAATTATACAACTTGAAGAAATTTCAAAGTGAACACATTTATACTTAGATCAAATCAATGTCATCACCCAAAAATTCCCATCATGAATTTATTCTGTACTAAAATAAAATCATATGCAATATCTCCTCATATTTTTATAAGTGAATTTCTATACTATATCTTGCTTTATGTTTGAATTACTAAGCAACTAACTATTGGGATAAACAGACTACATATTTTAAATTCCAAATATCAGGAACATTTTTTAAATAATTTCGTTAAGTCATTAGTGCTTTCCATTTTGTTATATACCAATTACTTTAGTCACAGAATCTATAGGTGTAAATGAAGCCCTTATAATAGACACAATCCCTACATGACCCACATGGTCTTTCTTGGTTCCGTGTCCATCTACTTTGATTAAAGGGGAACAAGACAAAAGAATATGATATAACAACCATTAAAGAAAAAGAACTTAAATTCTGTACTCTGACAACAAAAGAGATAAAGACTAAAAAATGATCACAGGTAAATAATGTAGTACTTTATAAAATTTTAATACCTTTTTTTTATTGTTTTTGACAGAGAGAGACAGAGAGTAAGGGGAGGGCCCAGCGCAGTCTCCACAGTTGCATGTCATTAGTTTTTGACATGATTTCATTCCACAGGTGGGGGTGGAGCTGCGCAGGGCAGGAACCAACTAGGGCCTCCCCACCTGGGGTAGGAGCTGAACAGGGGACCTCTCACAAAGGAGGCTCACCTTAGCAAGAACCGAACCAAGGGCACACCCCAGTTCAGCATATGGGTCTGCATGGGCCAGAGCCAGGATTTGATCCTCAAAACCTGGGGCTGCAAGACAAGCATTCAACCCACTAAGCCATCCCAGCATCCCCTAAAATTTAATGCTTAACAAAAACCTAAAATTAATTTACTTTCCTCATATTCTTCCAAAGCAACTAAGCAGGTTTCATACCTAATTTCATAACAGAAAATCCATACATAACCATCTAGAATCACAAAGAACATACTGATTTGGAGCAAATATATTTTGTTTTAAAAAATTATTACCGGGGAAGCCAGAATGGCTCAGTGGGTTAAGTGCTCACTTTGCAGTGCTGGGAATCAGGGATCAAATCCCGGCCCCGGCCCATGTGGACCCATATGCTGAACTGGGGAGTTCCCCCAGTTCAGTTCTCTCTCTCTCTCTCTCTCTCTCTCTCTCTCTCTCTCTCTCTCTCTCTCTCTCTCTCTCTCTCTCTCTCTCTCTCGTCAAAACCAATAAAAAAAAAAAGATTAAAAAAAAATTATTACCAATTAATTTCTTTCTCAAATATGTATTTGTTAAGTTACAGACCTTTAGTTATGATTATTGTCTTGAATCTAACCATTGACATAAATTATATCATTTTCATTACATTAAACTGTTTAATGAAACATTTTAAATACTTGTATCTGAGAATTTTATGAGCCAACAAGTGGTTCCAATGATAGATTTCAATTAATTATTCTTTTCAAAATTGGATAGAAAAGAATTAAGTGGCCTTTCAAGTTCAGATGGCAGACATCACAGAATTCCTCTCCCAAATTATGTGATGAAATGAGTAAAAACACATCTTTCATTAAAAATTTGCAAGACAAAAAAGATAAAATTTATTAGCAAACAAGTAAAAAGGAATAAGTAAATGAGTAAGCTTTAAAAATTAACACCATGAAAAGCTACCAAGATTCTGGAAAAACAAAAACGCACAGCAGGGTTCAGCTCCAAGCCCCACTAAACCAACCCACCCAGGATAGAGAATAGAAATGAGAATAGAGATGACTGATTGACTGACTGCTTGATTGACTGATTAGATAGACAGACAGGCAGACATAGGAGAGAGAGAGAGAGAGAGAGAGATCCAGAGATCTACAGACAGACCCCCACTAATATTCAGCAGAGTATGCATATGAGGAAACTACTCTAGGCCAGGCAAAGAAAAGTCTTAGAGGGAATCATATCTTGCACTGTGTATCAAGGTTGGAAATAATGCCTGATCCCACCAGCCATAATAGAAAACTCATAATTCACTGATATTGAGAACGCAGAAGGATCTTGTCTCAGTAATGGAGAATAATTACCCCTAAAGATGGCTGCCGTCCACCTAACAAATCTTAAAAGCAGAACTCAAAAGGTACAACTAGTACCATGTAAATTAGCTGCATCCCAGAACAAAGCTCACAAATATTTATACGAAATCAAAAGTATCAAGTCCCCAAACAAGGTAAAAGTCAAAATGTCTGGCATCCCATCAAAAATTACCAGGTATACAAAGAGGGAAACATATACAACCCATAAAAGGATAAAATAAATCAATACAGACCCAAAACTCAGAGAGATGCTAAAATTATCAGACAAGAACACTAAGACAGTTTATTACAACAGTATTCCATATATTCATAAGTTAAGTAGAGACATAGAAGGCACATACACACACACAAAAGGCTCAAAATAATGTCTAAAGGTAAAAACTATAATCTCTGAGGTGAAAAATACTGTGGTTGGGACAAACAGCAATTTAGACACTGCAGAAGTAAAGATTAGTAAACTTGAAGACAGCAATAAAAACTTTCCAAAATGAAATGCAAAGAGAAAAAAAGTTTGTTTTTTAATTAAAAGAGCATTAGTACTTATATCTCCAAGAGGGTGACAGAAATAATAGCAAAAATGTTTCTACTTCCGATGAAAATTGTAAAAGATACTCAGCAAACCCCAAGCATAAGAAAGCTGAAGAAAACTATACCAAGGCACATCAACTTTATGTCATTCAAGAACTTGTTAGAAATTGCTCCATTATCTCTCAGTATGATTACTGTGGAGAAATATGAAACTTGAATCATCTATTATAGGTCCCTCCCCCCCACCAAAAAAAATCCTGCATGTTTGACTGTTTGACTTTTCTATCACACACACACATGCCACATATGTATGTATGCATGTATATATAATCTCTCCATATATTTTTTCCATATTCCATCCCCTTTAGTTGAAGAGCCCAGGCATCCACCCTTCTGTCTACCCATTAGTATCTCCTAAATCCAAACTATGCATTAGACAAAGCTCTAAATGCTGAAGAAATTAAACATACAGTCCCTATTTTCAAGGAACTCAGACTCCCAGAAAGAGCAGAAAATATATAAGGAGGTATTTCCAATAAAGAGTTAGTTTTAATGACAGATGGCCATATAGACAGAATTACCATGTAGCTAATGTCTAAACCAGAATAAATACTTCTGAAACTGAAACTAATTGCTATTAGTTACTTTACTATTTAATAGCTATACTAATCAACAGGTATAAAGGGTGTCCCAAAATTCACGCAAGAAGTAATTTCGAAAACAGGTTTATAATTAAAAATTGTAAATTATCATTGCTCAACAATGAAAACACGTTGTGCTTTTGTGTAGCACTCCATTTTTAATAACCCTGAACGCAAAATTCAAATCTTGCGTGAATTTTGGGACACCCTATATATACCTATATTATTCCAGCAAAATAAGGGCATATGGTATAAAGCTAAGAAGTATGTAGTTACTTCTACTTGAAGAATAAAAGAAAAGGTGGAGAAGGTACATGGCCCATTAGTTGAATCCTAAAAGATGCAATGGATATTTTCTAGCAGAATGGTGGATACAACAAATAGTATTACAAAGGTAAGAAAAAGATGGCTTAGGATAAATTGTCCAGAGCTCACTCAGTATAGAAAGAACTGTGGTTGAAGGGCTCACAGTCAAAGATGATGCTAAAGACATTGGAGTGGCTCAGATATACCGGTAAACAATGTTATATTGAGTAGTTTGGCTTTCATGCTATGAGCAAGAAGGAACTTTTGAGGGACTTTAATAAGGTTATTAACAGTACTCTGCAAAACCTGTGGCCCTTCAAAGCCCATCACAAAGGTAACCCATTCCTTAAAATCCCTTCAGATAAGGCCAACTTATTTCTAATTTTCATAGTCCATCTAAGTGATGAAATGTTCTGGAATTAGGTGGCAGTAATAGTTGCACAATCTTTTGAATATAATAAAAACCACTGAATTGTACACCTTAAAATGGTGAATTTTATAGTATGTTAATTGTATTTCAATTTTAAGAATAAAAGTAAATTTTTTTTAAATCCTAAAATCGGGGGAAGCCAGCATGGCTCAGTGGGTTAAAGCGCTCACTTTGCAGCGCCGGGGACCCTGGGGACCAGGGATCTAATCCCGGCACCAGCCCATGCAGACCCATATGCTGAACTAGGGAGTTCCCCCAGTTCAGTTATCTCTCTCTGTCTCTGTCGCTGTATCTCTCTCTCTCTCTGTCAAAAAAAAAAAAAAATTTAAATAAATAAATAAATAAACAAATAAATAAAAATCCTAAAATCAATTCTTCAAAGCGAGGGAAATGATAAAAGCCCAAATATACAGCTTATATTAAATGTCAGCTACGTACATGTTGATTATACATGTTCTATAAACACAGGCACAATACAATGACTAAAAGAAAGTACATCAAAATGATCAAATGTAATCTCTTCTTGATAGTTGAATTTTTCTACTTTATAATGTATCGACTTTCTAACATTGTAACAATAAGTATGCATATTCCTTTATAAAAAATTAACAGTTAAAAATACATGCCATTTCTCCAAGATTCTTGCTATTAACTTTACTGATTCACTGAGATATCTTCCTCTTAGTCTCAATATGAAACTGATTGAATTTCACTGATTTGTTTCAAGTGAATTAATGTCATATTTCTAAACTCCTATTTTCCACATTTTGTGGGTCAAAGAATATCACTTAGAGAGTAAAATAAAAGCTTCAATACACACATCTGACAGCCAGATAATTATTGAACTATTCTTAGATTTGGAATTTTACAAAAACAACTTGCAAATGAAAATATAGAAGAAACAGGAAACTACAGAGGACTGTGTTAATTAACTAACTGGAAAAACAGATATGGCAACTATAATTCTGGTCCATGTAAATTGATATCATGAATCATATTGTTATTTTAAAATCTCAAAGAGTCTATTATGCTAATCATAGTTATCCAAGTTTGGGGTAAAAATAAATAGCATTGCTATAAATCTGAAATAGTTAAACAACTAATTTTTAAGAATTATTTCCTACCTGGAATGCCCCCAGCCCATGTCCAACAAAAACCTTTTTCTATGGAAATCTTTCCATATCTAATGCCGACTCCTCTATAAAATATTTTTAGTTCCTAACTAACTAGATGCAATTTATTTCTCTTCCAAACCACCATAAGATATGTTTTAAGTACCAATCTTCAGGTTATTGTTATATTCAATCTCTACACACACCCAATGAAATAAAATGTCTCAGGAGTGTGGCCTTCTTCTCAACCCTCTAAGCAATGCCTGCACTCTTGGCACTGCAACTTGAACATGACAGGCACTCAAAAAATATCAGTTCAATCATAAACTATACTCAATATTTACAAATGCTATAATTTAAGACTCTTTTTCTTCCTTTTACTTTACTCATATTAACTACAATGCTAAAAAAACTGCAACTTTAATAAAATAAAGGTAACAAAAACTAAAACATTGTTGCTTTTCCTGTGAACTAACTAGCAGAGCTGCCACACTGGCTATGCAGTTTATGTACAGCACAATCACAGGGGTGTCGGTCACATCAACTACAATGAGAATGGCACACTCTGGAAACGTGCAATGAATAATACTTCTAACCTTGTGCAGTGATTCTATCAACCACAAGGATGCTATATGCACATGTAAGGCACACACACATACACATATAACCATTACAAAAGTATATATACAATGTGTATGCCATTTTTATTATAAATGATATTTTACTACACACCCTGTCATAGGAATGAAAATTTACTAGTGGCCCCGAAGTACACACAGTATTGACTACTTTGTTTTGTAACTCTATAGCTCAGTCTCAATCCAACTATACTACCTTCTTATCATCTTTCTAATCTTTAGTACCTAGTTCATAATCATCCTAGACTCCTACCATCACTCATTATGACCTATCTAATACATTCCTTAATCTCATTTCCACTTCTCTTCTTCACACAATCTCAGCCTTTCATTCTATCTAGGTCACATTCTGAACCTTCTCATCACCCAAAAAAAATATCCCTAAGACTAACTCAAACATTCTATCCTCCAATCACAGCCTTCCATCTTTTGGAGACAGAATACTTATTGCACATTCCAACATTTAGTTGGTAATAAAAATAAAGCATAAGGAATAGGGGCAACAAGCATTCAGGTGGTATTCCCTCTGTTAAATATGTATACATTTTATACATGGGATTTTCAGTAGGATAATTACCTCATTGACAGTTTAACATTCATAAGTCACTCTCTACTGTCCCAATATCTGTCAATATAAACCAGAAACTGAAGGGCAAATTTCATCTTAAGACAGGAAGTATTCTCATATAAATTTCAGAGAATTAGCCAGACACAATTCTATCTGGCTCATGAAAAAGGCTCAACATTGAAGAAAGTGAAAAAATTTTAAAGAGAGTAAGTGGTATTCCTGTAGAAAGAAGACCTAAAGTTGTGGGATGTTATAAAATAGATGTAGATTCCCTTTTCCCTCCTAGGAAAGGAAGTGGAGGTAATGACAGAGAGATAAACCACACAACCAAACAGAACAAACAGAAAAGTGAATGGTCTGGAGATAAGCCTACCAGACATTACACTGCAGAGAAAAATAAAAGCTTTTCGGTGTATACCGTAGATTTACACATAAGATGTGACATACTAATCTAGCCTAACTTCTCAATCGGTTTACCCAAAAGCTAAACAAAAGAGCAAAATCTACCGTATTTTTGGCTCCATAAGACACACCTGACCTGCCTGGACCCGCTCTCCTTCCATGCAGTCCCTGCTTTCTGATCTGGCTGCAGGCTTCACCATGGCATCATTAAGGTCCCCAACGTGCATTCTTCTTTGCAGTATTCGCTCCATAAGACGCAAACACTTTTCCCTCCACTTTTTTTGGGGGGGAAAGTGCATCTTATAGAGCAAAAAATACGGTAAGTGGCAAACCTCAGAATAGCCAGGAGATGGGGTGTATGTGGACTATCAGACATTAAATTGTACACTAAATTCATAGTATGTAAATCAATCTAAAACTACCACACAGACCAAAATATTAATAAAACAGGAAAATAAATCAGGAAAGAAACAATGAAATTTACAGAAATCCAGGACACAATAAAAATGTCATATACAATTATAAAAAGGAAAAATAGCTGAATGGTATGAAGGCAACAGCTTAGACAACTAGAAATAAATAAAACTGCTCCCTATCTTAGTCCTTTAATCAAAATATATTTCAGATAGATCAATTCTTAAACACTTTACTACCTGTATTAGAGTGGGTATCACATCCATTCTCTGAAATAATACTGTCCTGAATGCATCTTGCAAGTAGATTTTAAAAACATCTTTACTAAATATATGCATAACACATTACCACATATATTACAGAGTGGGTATCACTTCCATTCATTAAACTAACACTGTTCCAGGGGATGCCAGGATGGCTCAGCAGGTTGAGCGCTTGCCTTGCAACTGCGAAGTCCAGGAATCGAGTCCCAGCCCTGGCTATTCAAACCCATATGCTGAACTACAGCACAGCTGGTAACCACTGGGAGGGAAGCGAAGGTTCTTCCTCCCATGCAGGAGTCTCCCTTTCTATTTTCCTACCACATAAAAAGTGTTAGAAAAATATAGCTGAGTATTATAATAATTCTCAAGTAAAAATATCCCTTTGTTTAAATGACACATAAGCCAAATATTAAAAATCAAGGGGTTACCATTTTTCCTACACAAATTTACCTACTTAAATTGAAACTGATTCCACAATAAAAACACCAGAAGAAGTAAAAACTCATTTTTCAAAAGGTGTTATAAAGGAGTACCGCAGTAGACAAAAATTTCTCGTAAATCAATATAAAAAAAGATGAGTGCCCAACAGAAAATGTATAAAGGATATGAATGAGCAACTCACAGAAGAAATATACCAATTCATAAGGATGTAAGTGAAAAAAATGTTAAACCTCATTAACAATTCAGACAAATGCAAATTAAAAGAGGTAAACATTCATTTTATAATGTGCCAGACACTATCATCAGCACTTTATAAACTCAGAATCTTCACAAAAGCACCAAGAACTAAACACTGTTGTTAGCCGCATTTCACTATAGGAGAAGAAACTAAGGAAATCATATAAGGTTCCTCATGTAATAACTGACAGAGCCAATAAGGCACCATCAGTTACTTAGGGCTCTTAACCACTATGCGATGCTATCACTTCAAATGTAAAACTCCTTCACCAAATTAAAAAATATTAAATTTTCAAAACCCACTGTTTAAGAGAATGTACAGAAACTTTATATATGATAGGTAGAATTGTACATGTGTTCAAACATTATGGAATTACACATGTTAATATTTTAAATGGGCATGCCCTTGGGATGCTGAGATAGCTCAGTGGATGAATGCTTACCTCAAAACCAAGAAGTCCAGGGTTTGGGGAAGCCGGGATGGCTCAGTGGGTTAAGCGCTCACTTTGCAGCCCTGGGGATCAAGGATCGAATCCCAGCCCCAGCCTGTGTGGACCCATATGCTGAACTGGGGAGTTCCCCCAGTTTGGTTCTCAGCGGGGTGAGACCCCGGCCCAGTTCCTGCCCTGTGCAGCCCTGCTCCCACCTGTGGAATAAAACTATGTGGAAAAACGATGATGTGCAACTATGGAGACTGTTCTGGGCCCTCCCCTTTCTCTCTGTCTCTATTATCTCTCTCTCTCTCTCTCTCTGTGTCAAGCAATAAAAATAAATCTTAAAAAAAAAATAAGTTAAAAAAAAAAGAAGTCCAGGGTTTGATTCCCAGCCCCTTGCCCATGCAAAAAGTGCTGAACTATAATGCAACTGGTAACTGCCCAGATGGTTTGGCAGCAAAGGTGCTCATCTCCCATGTGGGAGGCCCCTGGTTTGGTTCCCACCTCATGTGACCCCACATCCACCTGTGTAGAATAAAACCATGTCACAACTACGCAACTATGGAGACTGCTCTGGGCCCTCCCCTCTCCACACACACACACTTCTCTCCATACAATAAAATAAATCTTAAAAAAAAGAAAAAAAAGTAAAATTAGAATCCAGCAGGGAACACGACATAGCCCGTTACCATCCCTTACTCAGTAGCACGCTCTTCCCTCACTCCCAGTAGTACTGCGGCCAATGAGTTCCTGGCCTCCACTGTAACTCTTCCATGGGTATGTAACTCAGGCTAGGCCCTTTGGAATAGAGTCTTCCATGGAACTGACATATGGATGTTGGGGGGGGGGGGGGGAGTTATCTTTCTGCTTGGGCTGCAATATAATTTGCCACTAAAATGGCAAAAAGCCTTCATGAGACCAACCGGAGAAGTACAGCAAAGAAAGAAAAAAAAAGACAAAGCGTGGCCATTATCATTTGCGTCCCTGAATCAGGCCAAGCTGAAACACAATTATCTGTGTCAATCTATTTCTTTTTATCTTTAGTTATTTCAAGTTGGACTTCAGTTACTTGCAATCAAGATTCTAAATACACATTACAATCTCAACTCTAAGCAGGTTCTTAATTATAAAACTGCACAATTGTGAAAAGAAAAGGTATTTAAGGATATGCATTCAAGCATGTCTTATATCAGAAAAAACTACAAAAATCAAAACAAAAGGTCTGGTTGAAAAAATTTTAGGGGATGCCGGGATGGCTCAGTGGAGTGAGCACTTGTCTTGCAGCCCAGGGGTCCAAGGATCAACTCCCGGCCTGGTTTGGCTCCCACCCTGAGCGGAGCATGCTTCCCATGTGGAAGGCCCCCAGCTTGCAGGGGCATGCCTCCCAAGGCTCCACAGGTGGTTCCTGCACTGCACAGACCTGCGCCCACCTATAGAATGAAAACTATGTGGAAAACTGATGACATGCAACTATGGAGACTGCTCTGGGCCACCTCTTCTCTCTGTCTCAGTTTCTCTCTTTCTCTCTCTCTCTCTCTCTCTCTCTCTCTCTCTCTCTCTCTCTCTCTCTCTCTCTCTCTCTCTCTCTCTCTCTCTCTCAAAAACAATAAAAATAAATCTTAAAAAAAAAAAGAAGTTGTAGAACTGTTTGTCAAACTTGCCTGATTAGAATCATTTGGGTACTTTTTAAAAGTATAGATACTGGGGAAACCGAGATGGCTCAGTGGGTAAAGTGCTCACTTTGAGCGCTGGGGACCGAGGATCAAATCCCGGCCCCGGCCCGTGCGGAACCATATGCTGAACTGGGGAGTGCCCCCCAGTTCAGTTCTCTCTCTGTCTCTGTATCTCTCTCGCTCTCTCTCTCTCGCTCTCTGTCAAAAACAATAAAATAAATAAATAAATCTTTTTTAAAAAAGTATAGATACCTTGGCACCTGGGATAAATCTAATTCATTAGGCCTAGGATAGGCAATTGGGATGGGTCATACTTTTAACGAGCATTCCCTACAATTTTCACAATCAAAATAGTTTGAAAAACCCAATTATGATGCTTACATATACAATGGTGTATCATTCAGATATTTATGAGAAAAATATCCGAAACAAATTATTAAGTGAAAAAAGTAATGTTATACAACTCATATAGCATTTAGTTCTTTTCATGAGAAATTATGTAACTATCCATGTGTGTGCATATTTGACTAGAGCACTCATTTTCAACCAAAGCAGAGGAATCAAGATTATTCAGAATCTTACTGAGACTAGATTGGGATCCCAACTCCTCTAAAAATTCTTATACACATTCTGTTTAAGAATCCATGCTAGGGAAGCCAGATGGCTCAGCAGGTTGAGCATTCACTTTGCAGCCCCAGGGACCGATGATCAAATCCTGGCCCTGGCCCTGGCCCTTGCCCGTGTGGACCCATATGCTGAACTGGGGTGTGTCTCCCATGCCAGAGACCCCAGCTGAATTCTTGCCCCCTGGTTCAGACCCTTGGATTGAGGGGGCATGACTCCCATGCAAGAGGCCCCCAGAGCAGTTCCCACTCTGCATGGCCCCCGCCCACCTGTGTGGAACGAAACAATGTTGAAAACTGATGAGTACAACTATGGAGACTGCTCTGGGCCCTCCCCCTTCTCTCTGTCTCTCTCTGTCTCTGTCGCTGTCTGTCTCTCTCTCTTTGTTAAAAAAAAAGAATCCATGCTGTGAGTTGCTATTACTAATGTGCATGTGTTACATCCTTCAGGAACAGATATAAGACTGAACTCTGACACAGAGAACAATCTGGAATAATGTTCATCAAAATGGTAACAGAAGTTACTCCAATACTAGGAATTCAAGTGATGTTACCAACTTGATTGTAATACTTTATATTATTTAGCTTTTATTTACAATGAATCAACATTTTTAGAATTGAGAAGAAAGCTATTTGCAAGAAAGTTAAAACATTTTTAATCAAGTACTTATAAGATTATTAAATGCAAATTTTATGAAATAGAAAAATTATTATTACCTTTTAAAATTCAAATGTATTAAACACAGTGGTTGCTTTAAAGACATGATTCTCTAAAAATAAGAACTATTAGTACATGTAGTTAAAGAGCCAAGGAAAAATGTGATATGTCATATTACATAATTAAAATTCAACTGACAGTAAACTAATACAATAAAATTATTTTTCAACAAGAATTATTTTTCTCAATCACAATTAAGAGTTAATTTTGTTCACTTATTCTCATACCCAAGACAATGATCAAGCAATAGTAAGTACAGGTAAAAGATAAATGGAATTTAACATTCTCATAACTAGATTTTATTCTTTTTTTTAATTGTTTGAGAGAAGAGAGAGAGAGAGAAGAGGGGAGGGCCCAGAGCAGTCTCCATACATGACTGTACATTAGTTGTGACATGGTGTCATTCTACACAGGTGGATGAGGGGCTATGCGGGGACGGAACCAAAAGGGGAACTCCCACATTGGAGGTGGGGACCTTCACTGCTGAGCCACCCAGTGGTTACCAGTTGCGCCACAGCTCAGCACATGGGCTTACACAGGCGGGACTGGGAACCAAACTCCAGACCTCATAACTGCAAGGCAAGTGCTCAACCACTGAGCTATCCCAGCATTCCTAGATTCAATTCTTTGTATGTCAATTATAGTTAATTTTTTAAAAACTTTTACAAAAATCAAATGCAAGTCTAAATATTCTATTTAATTAATAAAAATATACATTTACAAAAAATGTCATTAATTTTTTTTAAAAGAATAAAATAGTACTTACCCCATCTAAGAGAGTATTTGATAAATGTATACGAAGATCTTTACGAAATGGAAATTCCAGATTTGAAACGTGAAACACTGAATTATCTCTATCAATCATAAAAACTTCATTTGTGCCATCAATCAACATCATATACCTGTAAATAAAATATTTAAAAGGTAAAATTTCAGAATAGGGTAATAAGAAATAACAATTAAACTGTTTTTCCTTAGACATACAATAGCTATGTGAAATAATGTTCACTAGATTCCTGGCTACTCCCCATCATTCAGAATAAAGTACCACAAATAACACATATTCTTAAAAAAAAAAAAAAAAAGTATTCCCTATTCAAAACACAGACTAGAGAGACATCAAAGCTTTTTATGCAGTTGATGTAATGTTCAAAAGCAATCTTATGACTCATCTTAGGAGAAAATAGTTCTGTAATTTTTACTAGATATTAAACATCAAAGTTTACAAAACACAACAACACACATACATGCAATTAATTGCATTTTGTTGGCTAAACAAATTAGGTATTACTTTCTCCACTTTGCAGTAAGTAGAAAAAAGTAAGTTATTTATACATGGCCAAACCTCAAACTATCCAGTGCCCTTTCTAACACACTACAGTAAGCAAAAGGACCCTCTCTTTGAATCAAAATATAATATAGCCAGATAATCACCATTTCAGGTGTAATTCTCATTCATTATTATAAAATTAAAATATTTTTAAACAAAATTCTTGAGAATTCCTAAGAGCCCTTACCTTCTTAGAGCTAATCAATACATAGGAGAATTTATATACTTTAAAATAGTATGTCATTCTTCAAATGGTCAAATTACCATCATTGATTCCCATCAATAGATCATCAAGAAAGGAGCACTACTTCATACTATATATAGAAATAAAGTCCAAAGCAGTTCAATCTGAGGACATTACAGACTGATAGGCAACACTACCAAATAAATAATGGCAAGATTTGAGGTAAAAATGGAGACCATATCCAATACCAAACTCTTCAAAGAATGGGTGAGAACTGACAGCAAGAAATTAGTAAGTTAAAAGGCACAAGCTTCAAAGGAACAGAATCATTTTAAGTTATTTTTGTTTGCTGTTAAATTAAAGAGTGTTATTAAATTAAAGGATCTGGATGTACCACTAAAATTGGAGGAGAATGCTGACCAGTTTGTCCAACCTCCTCCCCTTGAGTTATGTCAGAAAAAAAAGGGGGAGGGAAGGGGACTGAAAGATGGAACTAAATAAAGTTAAGGCCAAGGATAGAAGAAACATTAAATGAAGAGATGGAAGCTAACAAGTACATGGCAGATAATATAAAAGATCATTTGTTTCACATAAACAAGTGTTCCAAAGAGCAAATGAACATGTTTAGGCTAGGTGAGGAGAGCCGGGAGGGCTGATTAAAGTAAAAGTGTGTGACAACAGGTTGAAGAGCAGCAAGGAAGACCAAAAGGGCTACATTTTGGGACTGGATTGGAAGCTCGTTACTAGTGTTTTCAAAAACGAGTCATAGCAGGCCACTGGGGAGGAGGTGGAGAGTCCTTGCTACATATTGAAAGAGGTGTAGCCCTACTAGATGGAGACTGTGGAGACTCAGGTTTCACTAGGAAAAATAAAATCAGCCTCACTCTGACTATGTACCTGAGACTCCTAAACCAAATGGCAGGCCAGCAGGCTGGCAGACCACAGGAATACTTAGTTTCCAAAGCCTTCCTTCACATGCTTTTCCAAAGCAGCAATTCCTGACAGGGAGAATCTAGGCTCTTGGAAGAAGTCAGCCTTCTAGACTGTTACAAAAAGAACTTTTTTTTTTCTACAGAGAGAGACAGAGAGAAGGGGGAGGGCCCAGAACAGTCTCCATAGTTGACAGATTCAGTTTTCCATATAGTTTCATTCCACAGGTGGGCACGGGGCTGCACAGGGCAGGAACTGGGCCGGGAGCCTCCTGCATAGGCCCCGACAAGAACTGAACTGGGGCACACCCCAGTTCAGCTTATGGGTCCACCTGGGCCAGGATCAGGATTCGATCCTCGGGCTCCGGGGCTGCAAAGAGAGCACTTAACACGCTGAGCCATCCCAGCTTCCCCTTCAAAAAGAATTTAAGTAAACATAAAGAAAGGTCAAATAAAAAGCAACATGATATATTGTGCAAAAATGGTATTGAAGACACAATCCATCATGGTCCTAGACCAGCATTTTACAAAGCTTATTTACTTGAAAAGTATTTTGTGGCAAAATAACCTAGGAAAATACTTCATCTTTCTTAGAAAGTCAACACACATACTAGGAATATTTAAGGTTATAAGAAAACATATATGCTAAGTCTATTTATCTTATTTAGCTCATTGATCCTAAACTTAATCCTGACATTAGTATTTGGCAGAATAAGTATTCTATATTCACATTTGGAGGAAAGCTGACTTACGCTAATAAATTCTAGAATTCAGAAAAAATAATGGTTTGTCTCTTTTGATTATACTCTGATGATGAGAAGGATTATAATTCCCTTTTCACTGGTTGCCCAGAAGCTCAGAATTAAATACAATTATCAAATAGAATATTAAATCCCCAGATGCCAGTATATTTCTTTTTTGTATATTTTCTATTTATATTTTAACACACTTGTTTGATATGTGTATGTACATGTGTGTATATGTATGTGTATATATACACATATATATAGATCAGACCATTCTATTTATTTCAAGTAATATATCAACTAAAAGAAAATACTCATTATATACACTATATATAAGCTTTAGAAGATAGAATTCACTATAAAGGATAGCTCATGGGAAACACAGTTTGCATCTGCAGAGAAACCAGAGAAATTATTTAGCAGCTGACATTTAGGGAGTCTTCTGCACATAATTTTCAAGCTTTAGAAAAAGTTTCTGGGATATGACTTTGGGTTTGACCTCCAGTCATTCCAAATCATGTGTCCTTTTGTTATGTGACATCTATGAAAAGTAAGGAGTTCTTTCATATTAGGGAAGCAAGGTAAAAAGTGTGGAAATATTTCCACATTACTCCAAACTCTCTGAAAGCAGCCGGATTCTTTAAAAAGTGACAACTATCCCATATACTGTCTGATGCTGGCTTAGTATATAACTATGGTTCTACCTTCAGTAGATACGAATCACCAGTGTAACATAATTTCTTATTAGACTTATTTTTATTGTTTTTGACAGATAGAGACAGAGAGAGGGTGGAGGACCCAGAGCCATCTCCGTAATTGCATGTCATTAGTTTTCTACACAGTTTCATTCCATAGGTGGGTGCAGGGCAGCACAGGGCAGGAACCGGTTGGGGCCCCCATTGAGAGAGGCAAACTCATCCCAGTGAAAACTGAACTGGAAGCACACACCAGTTCAGCATATGGGTCATCACAGGCCGGGATGCGGATTTAATCATCAGACCCCAAGGCTGCAAGACAAGCACTTAGCCTGTTGAGCCAGCCCGACATCCACCATAAATTCCTTTTAATAAGGAAATTACCTCAATCAGAATTTAATATTCATAGTTACTAAGTTGTTCATACTATATCCAATCTCATTAAAAGTCAGAAACTAATTAATTCAGTGGAAGTGTCAGTGAATCAGAAAACGGATTCACTTTATATATATATAATGAAAGCTATATAAATACAAAGAAGTCAAATATATAAATTGGTTTACTTTAAATGCTGGTTTTCCAGCTTTTCTAGAAAGAATCTTTCAGGACAGTCACTGAGATGTGAAATAGCTAATTAAGTAAAACTTGATCAAATATATAATAATAAAATTTAGGAAGTACTTAATTAAAGAAAAATTATTTTAAAATATTAGTGACTATTAGCATCTTAGAGTCCTAATTTACATTTCTAATACTAGTAATCTAAAAGTAAAACAGAAATTAAACACCTTATAACAAATTTATCACCAATTCAGACCAAACTTCAACATCAATTACATTTCTAAGAATTGATCTTACACTCTATGAAAGCTGAGATCATTATCAATTTTGCTCTTTCCCACAGACCAAGTGGCTTGCACAGTTTATTTGATACATATAGAAGGCACTCAATAAATACTTGTTTAGCAAGATTATATGTACAAGGATATTCATCACAGCATTTTTTAAGAGCAAAAAAAAAGGAAAACTCAAATGTCTATCTTTCAGTAGATCAGTTTAATAAACACTGAATATCCCCATAAGAACACACTATTCAAGCATTTTTAAATGATAAAAATGTTCAGTAATTTGGAAAGAGAGTTAAAGTATATTAAATAAAGAAAAAGCAAATTAAAAATTAGAATTCATAATATGATTACAGTAGGTAGGGAGATAAAACTTTGTATATATAGTAAAGGTAGACAGAACAAACAGCCTACACCAAAATGTCAAGAACTGTCATCACTATCTGGAATTATCAATGATATTTGCTTACCTCATTATTATTCTTATACTTTCATAAAGAAGCACAAATTGCTTCTACATGCAGGGGTGGGAGAAGAATGGATTAAAGCTACAGTCTAATCAGAGTCCAAGAAATATTTCCTTTTGGAAAGTGGCAATGAAATAAGATGGAATGCTAAATTATGTTTGTCATACCACAACAGCTTCAAAATTAGCAAGTATTCCTCCTTTCCTATTACAGAACATCTATACTAAAGCTTTTTGGCAAACAATAAAAAAAGCTGATAATTTAAATTAATTCATTTCACTGCCATCTTTATCCACTTATATTAACTTCTATCAAACTCACTAGGGTTTTTTCTCTGAAAATGGTTAGTCAGTTTCTAAAAATATTTACAAAAGGTCCAACCAATATGATAAGTAAGATACAGAGCAAATTTATTTCCCCAACAACTAAAAAACAATTTAATTTGCTTACTTTGTTTACATGAAGTGTCAGTAGTACCAACACTGTTATAATGGGCTTTGGACAGAAAATTTCAGTTCCAGAGACTGTAGTACCAGAAAAAAAAATTGCCAGTTGTTTGAGATTTTGCTGATTGCTTGAAAGTGTCAGTTGCTTGAGTCTATATTTGGAGAGTCTACATTTATCCGACATCTACCAATCCCCCATGGGTGTGAGTTAACTGAGAGTCTACTATGTTATGAATTAATGCTAACTGTCCAACTTCAAGCATAAGTTTAACCTTAGAATTGCAACTGCCTTATCCCTTTCTCATTTTTCCATTCTTCACTGCTCAGAAATTTGTACATGCCTGTTGCTGAGCCTATGTGTCTACACCACACCATCTCATCCTAACATACACATCTCCAAACTCCTAATCAAAATTTCATTCCAAAAAATCTCTCATACTCTAAATTAGCAGGTCCAACTCAAACCACTCTATCATTCCAAGTTTTCCAAAAATTATAAATCTATTATATATAACAAATAATCGTGTCTGGTAGAAGAAAGGTATATAGAAATCAAGTAGGAACCTTAAAATCCAACCTGGGTTTCAATTTGACTTTGTAATTGAGCTGATTTAGAGCTAAAATGCAACAAAAATTAAAAAATAATATACTACAGGTTCATTTGCCAACATTAGAATTAAATGTATTTGTATTACATACCATTAATAAATTATTAAGATATAGTAAATATGAGTGAAGATATCTGTAGGCAAAACAGAAGGCACCCACATAAAAAGATATACGGGAGTCCACTGTGATGGTTAAAAACAGGCATCCCAGATAGGCTTTACCTAGCTATATGATTTTGCACAAATCATTTGATAGTTCTAAAACTCAGTTTCCTTATCAAAAGTCTTTACCTTCTAAGATGGTTATAAGACTTAAGTTAGTACACCCATGTTTATAGCAACATTATTCACAAGAGCTAAAGTATGAAAGCAACCCAAGTGTCCATTGAGAAATGGATAAGCAAAATGTACTGTGTATAGACACATACACACACACATATACACACACATTGGAATATTATTCAGCTTTAAAAAAGGAAGAAAGTTCTGTTATATGCTAAAACTTGAATGAAGCTTGTAGACATTACGAAATAAGCCTGTCACAAAAAGCATGATTCTACTTTTATGAGGTATCTAATAGTAAAAGAAACTCAGAAAAACAGAAAGTAGAATGGTGGTTGTCAGGGCTGGGGAAAGAAGGCAATGGAGAATTATCATTGAATGGGTACAGAATTTGTTTTGCAAGATCAAAGAGTTCTAGAGAAGAATGGTGGTGAGTTTACAAACATTACAAATTTACTTAACACCACTAAAACATATACCTAAAAATGGGGGAAGCCAAGACAGCTCAGTGGGTTAAGCACTTGCTCTGTAGCCCGGGACTGAGGATCGAATCCTGGCTCTGGTCCATGTGGACCCATATGCTGAACTGGGATATGTTTCCCATGCGGGAGGCCCCCAGTTCAGTTCTTGCTCCCAGGTTCGGCCTCTGGCTTGAGGGGGAGTGCTTCCCATGTGGGAGACCCCCAGCCCAGTTCCTGCCCTGCGTGGCCCCCACCCACCTGCGTGGAATGAAACCATGTGGAGAACTGATGATGTACAACTATGGAGACTGCTCTGGGCCCTCCTCCTTCTCTCTGTCTCTCTCTGTCTCTGTCAAAAACAATAAATTGTATCTTTTTAAAAAATGAGTAAGGGTATAAATTTTATGTTATGTATATTTCACCATAATCAAAAAATAAAAAAGAATTGAGTTACCATGTGAAGGGTTCAGAACAGTGCCTGTCACATGATAATAAAAGCATCAGCTACTACTATTATATATGTCCAAAGCACAAAGTAAGTACTTAATTAAGGCTGATTATCATTATTATTAATACTACAACTACTACTTTACACCATCCAAAAGGCTGAGGTAATTGATAAGCCCTGGATAAGACTGAAAGTATTAGTTTAAGAATATATAGGCAGAAAAGAATATCCCTTCCGAAAGGAAAGGAGAAAGAGATGAGTAAATGCAAAAAATTTTTAATGTAGAAAAATAAACCAGAGGTAATTCCCTGTAAAGATTACCCACAGCCCACAAACTCAAGCTTATAAGCATATTCATACCACCAAAGGCAGACAACCACTATGGTAAATACGTAATTCATTTATGCATAAACAGGTGTAACCCAAGTATATTTTGTAAATGCAGAAGCTACTCTACTTGAGTGAACAACAATTCAGAACAGAGAACTCAAATAAAAGAATGTTAATCAGGTGGATCTCTCTCTCTATCTAGGAAATTGTTTTCTAAATACCAGAAAGTTAAAAACATATGGACCTAAGCCTAAAATAATCCAATGTATTGAAACAGTTTAAGATTTACTAACAATGGTAAATACACAATAACTACCAAAAGCTATTACACATAACAGAAAAGTATCATGCTTTTGTCCCACAATCTAGCTCATTAAAATAAAAATTAGTAACAGCATAAGTTAAATAAAATTATAATTAAACCTGTATGGGTTCAAACTTCCCTTATCAACCCAAAAGAAACAATTATTGTCATAACAGTAAGAGTTAACTGATAAAGACCTTTCTTATGTACAAGTTTATAAAATCAATTAACAGTGTTTGGGGAAAAGCAACAGGTAGAATATCAAAGCATACCTTTCAATTAATGAAAAGAACTGCCAAATCAGGACTAAATGTATTTGCGACCAGCTACCAGCAACACACATCTTGCTAATTGCCACTTCTGTGTGCTAGAGTACGCTCCCTCCTCCTTTCCATCAATCTACAAAGATTTAGAAAATTATGGTATCTATTTTTTTTCTTTTTATTTATTATTACATTTTTGTTAAATTTATTGGGGCAAATTGGTTGGTAAAAATTACATAGGTTCTAGGTGAACAATTCTACAATGTCTATGTACTGCATTATGTGCTCACCACTCAGAGTCAGTTCTCTTTCCATCACCATATATTTGATGCCCCCTCTCTACTCACCCCTCCCCCCTTACTCTCAGGCAACCACTGAACTATTGAGTGTATCCATAAGTTTTTGTTTCTTTGTTACTTTCAGTTTTATATTCCACATATAAATGAAGTCATATGTTTCTTGATTTTTTCAGTCTGGCTTATCTCACTTGATAGATGATCTCAAGGTCCATCCATGTTGTCACAAATGACAGTATTTCATCTTTTCTTATCACTGAGTAATATTTCATTGTGTAAATGTACCACAACTTCTTTACCCAGTCATCTGTCAAAGGACACTTTGGTTGTTTCCATGACTCGGCCACTGCGAACAGTGCTGCAATGAACATTAGGGTACACATATCTTTGCAGACTACGGTTTCCAAGTTTTTGGGTAGATACCCAGAACAGGGGTTGCTGGATTGTATGGTAGAGAATTATGGTATCTTAAAGGGCTGGAAAGGTTCTTACATAGTCCCACTTCACCAAACAGTGTATGTACATGCATGTGCAGGCACACATACGAGTATACCCCACCTCCAGCCCTGCAACAATCCTAAAGCACTTAAGGCACAAGAAAAACCAGCTAGGTTCAAATGCAAATTAGAACTAAAATTATTCATACAGGTACTACCAAAGACACAAATCCTATCTAGTTATATTACCTCCTCCAGTTCATAACTGTCTGAAATTATACACTGATGGTCACAATATACAAATATGACTTACTCTTCTACAGCAATAAGCTTCTACCTCAAAAACTAGATTTCAATATAACAAATATTTTTAATGTCTTCTAAACTCACTTAAGTTTGCTTCTTAATGGTCACTTAAAGTCCAAAATGTAAGCACTATAAAACAATAATTGGATGCAGACAAAGTCAATACATGATTTTTTCAAATCCTCAAAAGTGATAAGGTTGTAAGAGAAAAAAAGATACATTATAGATTCAAACTGAATAAAGTTGGCTAAATAAATAAGTTGCCATTTAAATAGAGGGAGAGGAGGATTTCCCTTGTTTTTAAATATTCCCTTATTCTGAGAACTATGA
>PVKE010003969.1:0-67937 GCA_004027555.1 Craseonycteris thonglongyai
CTTCCTAAAGTCAAACAAGCACAATACAAATGAGGTTTGTTGTGAAGAGAAAAGCACCAGGGTGTGCTGCTGTTATGCAAGGTCCTGGGTAATGAGCGGAAAGTCAATGCCTCCTCTGAATCAAGTGTATTTCTTTAGCTTGAGATGAGGATTAATGCTATACATTTCTATTAAATATTAAGCCACAGCTCTCTCTCATCCAGACAAATTACCCTAGATACTTCTTATGCCAATAAAACTCCACTCAGGCTCTAATTTGAAATGTGTAGATTTGAGTACAAACTCATATATATACATATATATATATATATATATATATATATATATATATCGACAGTTTTATTAAAGACAAAAAAGACATCCTTTTCTTTGATCTTGAAAATCAGATTTTGTCCAGCACCACTGAATTTACCTTGGACCAGAAATTGTTTTTGTTTTGCCCACTTTTTCAAGATGCCACCAACTTGTGACAGTCTGACTAGTATCAGTGCTCAGGAAGCAAAGGGTTTGTGACAGGACTATTCAGAGAACAAATGACCAGCCCCCGAACAACTTTGGTAGGGGGAACAGAGTGGAGTTAAAGAAAGCAGGAATGGCAGGGATACGAGTTAAGTTCCTACGAAATACTAACATAAAAGCCACATCAGATGATGTAGAAGCTGAAGGAGCACCAGAGTGCTGAGCAGCAGGAGGGCGCCCATGCGCTGGTCACCACCACGGCAGATTCTGAAAGTGGTACCTGCTGCCATATGACCAATGGAAACCCCCATTAGAAACAAGATAGAAAGAAACAACAGTCATCAACTAGTTTTCCTGCCATGGACAAGTAGAGTAGATTATAAGTTACAAAGTAAAACAGAATCTGGGTTCAAGTCTGAATGCTACTAGAACAAATACTAGCCCTTCACTAGCTGTGAAGATTTTTGCAAATCACTTTGATTAACCTGCATTATTAGCCTCAGTCTCCTCATCTGCAAAATGGAGAAATTAATAATGTCTATTCCTTGGTACTATTGAGACAACTTTATGAAGATACTGTATGTTGAGCAATTAACATAATGCTTAGCAAATGGCAAAAGTTTATAAATAGTAGCGAAGACATTTTATGAGTTATTCTATTGTATTTACCACACTAGGGGCAGATAATAAATATTTGTTGACAAATTGGTGACTTATTTTTCCTCTTCCACTCTACATGACATTCCAGGAGGCTGTACCAATGTGTATCAACCCTTTGAAGAATAAATAATGATGTTATTAGAGTGCACCAAAAACAATCTCAGTACAAAAAAGTGATTGTACTCCTTATTTGGTAGTCTCTTAGTATAGATCATTAAAAAGGAAGATTCTCAAATATCTGATTCAGTTACTTGGCGGAATCTACATTTCTTTTAACTTCTCTGAGGCAGGCAGTCCATATTTTGAGAAAAAAAAAGTGGAAAGTATAAACTATAGTCTCCTACATTTTAAAAGCAGAAAACTTAACTACTACAACAGATCCTAACTGATCTTCATGGATGGCCATTTTCTAAGAGATTAAGACCAGTCTTGTAAATGGAAATGGATTTGTTCAGGACACTATTTGTAAGAGAGGAAATATCCCCTCCTACGTTCAGCTCTTTAAGGAATTTGGGCCATGTCATCTTTCAGTGTGATTTTCCATAACACAGTGAAATAAATGAAGATAATCTTGAGTCAGCAAAATATCTACAAAAGATACTTCCTGGAAAATGATGAGGTATAAGAACTTTTAGGATGGATTTACAGCCCTAGTAAGCCAGCTCACACGAAGGAAAACAAACCTTTTCATTTCTGAGAATGACCCAGTGACATTACCTTGTTCAATGTCCTCATAGAACTAAAGTTTCTCAGAAACAGAAAGTGGTGTCATAGGCCACCTGTCTTATTAATAACTGAGCTGAGAGGAGAACCACAGTTTACAACTGGTTTCTTTTTGTTTTGCTGTGTTTTTCTGTGTAACCAGTAATTTTCAGCCAAGGGTTTCAGGTTAGTGAATGAAGAAAAGAGCAGGCTTCTAAGTTAGGTTCAGTGTTTCCGGAGCTCTAACGGGAATTTGCTTATTACTAAGGCTATGGAAGACAAAGTTAAAAATCCATCTTCTCTGTTTTACCTGGACTTATATAAATTCAGTATGGTAACGGATGCTTCTATGCTGAAAAAAGAAGCTTCAAAAAGATTCTTGGAAAGATTCCAGAAATTACTGCACTCTGACAAGCTACCTCCTTAGAGGATGGATGGTCTGGGACATTGTTGGAAGGTCTGACTCTGGTGTAAACCCAGAAGACATTCCGACCCAAACAGTGTGAGTAGCATTTACTCAGACTGAAGGTGGAGAGAGAACTGACACAAAGACTACCCATAGCAATGACTTGTGCTTACTGCCTGTATACTTACTTAACTTCATGCTGTCATAGCATTATAACTAGAGTAATGCGTTTTCATAATATTATGATAAGCTTGGATCCTTGGTTTAAATTTGGGTTTGTGTTTAAGTGTAAAACGAGTAATAACCCAGGGGGAACTAATTAATGATTACTTAGTGATTGCAATTGGTAAAATATCTTTCAAATCACAAGTCTTTGGTAGCATTTTAAAAAACAAAACTCCTTTTGCTGTGCTGTATCAAGCTACCTGTTGCTATTATACATAGTCACATTTTAGGTCCTTGAGTTATAATTTTAAGATTGTTCAAAGTGAATGGGTCTCCAGAAAAGCATACCTACAGGACATGAACTATCTGGATAGAATTTATCATCACATTCAAAATGAACAGAATAATACCCCCCCTTCCCCTCCCCTGAAAACCCCAAATTTTGAAACCTGTTACTTTACAGCTTAAAAGAAATGTACCCAGCTAATCTAGTTACATCAAACATTTAATATCATCATGAGAGAATTATTTATGGAAATTTCCTATATTTATGGCCTCAGATATTATAGTAAACTTGGTTAGATCATTAGCTCTACACCAAAGCATGTAACTCCTATGCTCCATAGTATTTCCTTTAAAATGAATTATTTCTTAGTATGTAAATAATGCAAAGGGGGAGAATTTACATTTCATAGGCACCTACCATATTTCATTCACCATACTTAGAACTTTAGAGAAAAGATCTCAATAGCCATTATACATGGGATTATTGCACCCACTTTCAAAAGGAGACTGAAGCCTGGAGAGAGAGCCATGTAGGGGTGAGAGCTAATAATGTCAGTGCTGAAACAGCCTCCTGCACCAGAAGTGACCCCAGTGTGACTGCATTATCCTCACTTCAGTGACTGCAGAGTTGTACTCAGTACCCGTATCCAAAGCGTTGGAGCTATTAGGTTATTAAGTGGCAGAAACACCATTGAACTAGTTTAAACAAAGCAGGAGAATTTCTTTATCCCCATAAACAAAGCTAAGAAGAAAGATTTGGGACTGGCTCTAACAGTGACTAGAATCATGGACTCGAAGAAACGTCAATGCTCTTTCTCTTCTCTCTGCACTGGCTTCTCCAGAAGGTGAGGAGCAGGCTCCCAGGACCACCGCTCTCTAATGTTGTATTCTTGGGCTTTAAGCCTCTCGTCTACCAGCTGCTGGCAAAGAATTCTTTAGGGGAGGGTGTCTCAATAGCAACATTGTTGATATTTTGGATTGGATGTTCTTTTGTTGTAAGGGTCTGTGCTGAAACTTATGGGATGTGCAGGGTGATCACTGACCTCCTCCCAATCACAAATGTCTCCAGACATTGCCATGTGTCCCCTATGAGACAGTAAAACCTCCTGTCTAGAACCAGTGCTTTCAGGGGAATTATGATTAGATTGGTTCAATTCAAGCATCCACCCTTGCAATCCCTGCGGGTCAGGAGAAGGGGAGCATTTAAATATATGGCCAACTTAGACCACGTGACCAGTGTTTGAGGGGGACAAATTTTAAGAAGAGGAGGACACAGCACAGATGTGATCAATCAGAGTCATGGAGACTGAGTTGTACCCCACTTTGTGTTACTCCATACAGATTGTAGCAGGAAAGCAAAATATCTGAGTTCTTTATTTGACTCATACAAAACCTGATGAAGCTTTTGGAGCTAAATGCCACAACTTCCAAAGTATTCAATATAGTTTTCTATATTCCTGTTGCTCTAATGGAATATTTATGTGCTCTCTTTCTTTGTCCCCAATTTTCATATTGCAAGCACTTTTCTAAAATGCAGCAAGTTTCCTTGCTTGGGGAACAAGATGATGATGATGATGATGATGATGATGATGATGATGATGATGATAATAATCCTAGCTAAAACTTACTAAGCATCTACTGAATGCCAGGCACTGATCTAAGCATTTTTCATTCACCTCATTTAATCCTCAAAATGACCCTCTGAAGCAGGCATTATTATTATCTCTATCTCATAGAAAAAAGAATAAGTCTTAAGAGAAGTTAAATACATTGCTCAAGGTCATCTAGCTAGGATTTCAAGACTTGTCTGTTCTACATTAAAGTTGATGGTCTTATGTCACAAATAAATGCTAAAAATGGTTTTGCAGGACTCAACCTTGAAGAGTCAGGAAAGAAACAGTAGAAGCAAATGTGGTTCCGCCTTTCCCCATTCTCCAGATGTTATCTCCCTACCACCTGCACCCCTCTCCCCTCACCCACCCACATCCTTATTTTAGAAATAAAGAAAAAGCCACTGAGACATTTTTCAAAAGTAAATTGCTAATAAGTAGAGACAATCAATTAATTCAAAACTTAAACACTGCAAAGGGTAGGTGAGGGTTAATCAGCATTTATTCCTATTCAATTACCCTCCCTCCCCTGCCACACACACACATTCAGCTGATATTTATAAAGCAGGAGGGCAAAGGGTGGACTAGATCACTGCTCTGAGATATGATGCTTGGGAGATCAGCACTATGACAGGCGGAATTATTTTATAGAAATTAGAAAAAGTAGTTGCAGATCCTAAGTGTTTCAGAGTGTAACAAGGAAATCTCAACAAAGCAGAGTCTAGGAGCTCGTGGACATCAATGAGCCCGCAGGCAAGAAGTTTTGAATCTCAGGATTAGTTATCGAAGAGATTTGCTGCTCTGCACAGGAAGCCCTGAGAAGAAACGGAAGTGGAGGGAGACCAGCTAATGGGCCCAGTTCTGCCCCAACAATTGGATTCATTTTATGGTCTCAGTTTATTCAACTCCCAAATTGTTTTTTACATTATGTTGCCCACGGGACCACCTCTCCCTGGTATCGCCTATAGTCCAGGGCTGAGACGGTGGTGTTGGTGCCCAACACAGCTCGATCCTACTTCTCTTCAAAACTCCAATGCAACCTGGTCAGGAGAAACTCTCCGCACTCTGTCTGCAACGGAGGAGGGTTCTCTACCAGGGTACCCCACTCCACAGCTCACCACTCTCTGCTTTGATGTTTCACCTCATCTTCTAATCCTCCACATTTAATTAGCTATATCTGATTTCAAACTAGACATGGGCATTGTCTTGGGCTGAACTGTGTGTATCATTGTCTTACCGCTTTTGCCATGGTCCTGTCAGTCCCTGTCCTCTCTTCCACTGACCCCCTAAGCTTGTCTCTGGGATCCCCTCTTTTTAAACTTTTGTAATACTATTTATTTTGAGTTTGTTTCACAGTTCTTGAAGCAACTTCACCCCAAGCATGCAATTCAATCCCAAGCGAAAGACCCTCCAGTGATACAGCTCAGTGTGTACCATAGTCGTGTACTTGCTACAGCCCAGCAGGCTGGCTACCTCTAAAGCCCTGTCAGTTCCCGCATTCTGTGTCATGGACGCCACAGTAACAACATTAAACACAGCATACAGCAGAAGAGACTTGCTGCGAGTGAGCACCCGTTACGTCCTAACATGAGCAGACCCGAATACAGTTCTTTGTTAGAGGCAAAGTGGCTTCAGATTGTCCACCCATATGTACGACACGATACCACAATCAGCAATTGGAAGATAGACGTGGAGGCCTGTGCCTGCAGCGTGTATGACAAAACCCCCATCTCTCCTGTGGCATCGGAGTGAATTAGAGAACGATGGGGAAATGCCCAGGATGCCAAGCAGGTTCTCTTTTCCCTCAAAACGAGTGGAAGCCCACGTGTGTCAATACCTTTCTGGTGATACGTTCATCATCATGCCTAACACTTAACTGAACCTTCTCTCTTCCTTCAGATTAAGGGGGTAGGGTGAGGGTGAGATGCTTTTGAAGAAACGCATCAGAATGAACAGCAAATGAATGCACTTCCTCACCGGGCATGTCCTTCTCCTGACACTGCAAGCTCCTCCAAGGCTATTCTTTGGGTCACTGTTAATGCCAGTTTATTAGCTACAGTACAAATACAGTCTCAGCACTTTATATTGTACCTTATATTTGAAAAAGACAATAACTTGATTACCCGGCTTAACGAGCCATCTAAGTTGAGCAGTCCTCACCATGCAACACTGGGATTTGTTCAAAGAACAAAATGATTCATGAAGTCTTACGACCATGGAAAACACATACTATACCAAAAATGCAGGAGGAAATTCTTAAAAGAGACATTTTAAAGATGTTTTCACTAGTGACAAAATCAACTGCGACAAGTTTGTGATCAAGGTAAATATTTTGAAGGTGTCAGTACTCATCAGGAAGCATTATTTGTGGGTTATATTGTTTGTTTATCATGTTTTTATTTAGCCACTGCTCATTTCATTTATTCATCTCTATCATATTTTTTTTCAGCAAAAATTTGAAAGGGTTTATAAGAAGACATTAAAATACAACAAACAACAAAAATTACAAGTGAAGTAAAAGATTTAAAAAAAAACATATCAGAGATATAAACAAAGAACAGGAATGAAGTTTAAAGTGCACATCACAGTGTGAACTGTGACCCACAATTTGGCTGTCAGCCAACAGGAAAAGGAAAACCAGGTCAGCTACACAATTCATAATGTCCATAAAAAAGGAAACGAATCAACTGCTCAGAAAGAATTGTGTATTTCACAGTGTTTCCTTTTTCCCATTAGCACATAGGCGGGGCCAGGCAAGCTTTTCCTCAGAAAATAGTTTTGAATCAATTCTATGTCACAGGTGACTAAGTGAATAAGGGCCCAAATTCTGCTCCATTTTGAATTACTCTATGAAATATGGCAGCAATACTCATAAGCTTTAAAAATGTTGAGACAGGTATAAAAAGACACTTGCCTCTATCAAAGCTTTGGAAATAAAAGAAGAATGCCTAAGTTAGAATAACATTAATTTCACCAAGAAAAAAAATGTTTGCTAATGCTTCTTAAAGTTTTATCATTAGGTCACTGTTATATGGCATTAGGATGTAATAAATTATCAAAATTTAAGATATGTTATCATCAAATACCTATCATAGAATAGTTAATACATCTTCTCTTTACGAAAAGTATTTAGCTGGTTAATGTTTTAATGGTTGCACTATATTACATTTTTCTGAAGATATTCATTATATTCACACATATGTTCAAAGAAGCTTGTACCTAAGCCATCTTTTCATAGTGCACACAATAATGGAAAATTGGAAGTACTTAAATGTACTTCAACAAGGTAATGGTTAGATAAGGCATGGTACATCCTAAAATACTATACACATATTAAAAAGAAAAAGGTATGGGGGTGCTGGGATAGCTCACCTGTTGAGCACTTGCCTCACAATTATGAGATCCAGGGTTTGATTCCTGGCCCCAAGCCATGAATCCCCATACACTGAACTGTGGCTCAACTGGTAACCACTGGATGGCTTAGTGGCCAAGATTCTCGCCTCCCATGAGGTAGGTCCTGGCTCTCTCTCTCTCTCTCTCTCTCTCTCTCTCTCTCTCTCTCTCTCTCTCTCTCTCTCTCTCAAAACAATAAAATAAATCTTAACAAAAAAAAAAGAAAAGGAAAGGCTGAAGTTTGATTGAATTGACTCATGAGAAGATTCTAAAACATATTTGCTTTATTTTTCTGCTTGCTCTGTTCCTTCTGATTGCTTGTATTCGTTCTTCTCCCTGTTGATTTTGGTGGCTTTCTTTCGTCGTATTAGTTTTTCCATATCGTTTAGCAGTTCTTGGTAGCATGGGCATTTTGACTTTGGGATTTTCGAGTAGCTTCCTGTGAACACTTTGTTGTCATTCACGGTGGGGAGAGGAGAATGCAGGCCTGTAGCTTGTCTCCCCAGCTCTGGGACTCCCCCCTCCATGGGGTATCAGCAGCTACCTGTGCATGCAATGACAAAAAACTGGAAGTGCCTAAATGTCCTTCAACAAGTTAGTGGTTACATAAGGTATGGTACTTTCAAGAATACTACACACGTGTTGAAAAGATGCCCGTTTTTTAACTGCCCTTTCTCTCAGGCCCAAGTAACCCCACTGGCTGCTGCTTCTGGGGCGGAGTTGGGGGCAGGCAGATATTTCTGCTGGGTACTGTTTGGCACAATTTGGGGGAGGACATAACACTGAGCCTCCTGGCTTCACCGTCTGCTGCACCACACAGCTATGCCGAGGGGCATCCCAGGGCCTCGTCCTCTATCTGCCTCTCCTGACTCGGAACCAGTCCTGAAACGGTTCCTTTTTGGTGAAGAAAAACTACTCTGCTCATGTTGAAGGCTGCCATTTCCCATTTTAGTCCAGTCTGAACTGCTTGGGGGATTTCTTATATGTCCATAGAGGATGGCTCCTGGTTTCCCAGCATTGCTATAGGTTTGTACTGAGTACTATGCTTTGGTCAGTGTTAGGCATTTGGTGGGGAAATGGGAGGTGGGTGTATGTGCTCACCTCACTCTCAGGATTCAGTCTCAACAGGTGCATTGTGGACACGCTCATGTTGTCCCTTCCCACATTCTCCTCCATCAAAGTATACTTGGGACTCTTATGAGGATGGGGTGGGCAGAACAGATTAAATAAAGGAGAATCTGCATTCTTTTGTTATTGTTTTTGACAGAGAGAGAGAGAGAGAGATACAGAGACAGAGAGAGAACTGAACTGGGGGTACTCCCCAGTTCAGCACATGGTTTCGCACGGGCCGGGGCTGGGATTCGATCCTCGGTCCCCGGCGCAGCAAAGTGAGCGCTTAACCCGCTGAGCCATCCCGGCTTCCCCATCTGCATTCTTACAGTACTGATTTTTCCAATCTCTTTCTTTTCACGTATTTTCTTTATAGAAAGTTATGATTCTGTTCATATAGATCTTAGATACCTTTTATTGTTTATTTCCAGGTGGTTTACATTTGTGTTGCTATTATGAATGGGATCTCCTTTTTCATTAAAATTTCTAACAGATTCCTACTGAAATGTTAGGAAAACTATTTTGATGTCTTTATTTTGTAGCTGACCACCTTGGTCAGCGCTTTAATTTTTCTGATAATTTTTCAGTTGATTCTCTTAACCTTTCTAAGGAGATGATCACAGAACAATGTGTAATACATGCACCAGTATTTGAATTTCAATATTGTTTACATTGGAGAAAAGTAGAGAATAATACTAACCTCCATCAACAAGGAATTAAGATTGATTACATAAGCTATGATACATTCTGATGATAGAGCACATACAACCTTTTAAAATAACCATACAATACATTCAGAAAGATTTGGATGTTGTCTCTGCAGTGAATCATGTTATATGCTTTATAGATTTCATTTATTATAGAATAGTTTTACATTTTGTAAGTTGATATGTATGTCGACTTTAATAAATTATGCAATTGACACGTCCCCAAACAAAACTAAATCCTGCCCCCAAAATGGCCTGAAAATATGTACCCATTTCTATTTTATAATTTGTACAAGTTTCACTGGTAAGACTGAAGCAATAACATCCCTTGTTTCATTGTACGCAGAACAAATGATTGGTGGTCCAGAGATGCATGTGCCCCATGACCCTCTGTGAGGACTGTCCTAGCCTGAGTTCTAGAAAGCAGACTCTGAGGCCGGGCTGAAGTGCTGAGGCTTAATTAGATGTAGCGTCTAGAGCAGGGGAATAATAGAGTAACTTGAAGTAATGTGAAGTATTACATTAGAATGAGCAGTGAAGAGATACTCCAGAATGCTTGACTGGGCATTTAATGAGCCTAAAGGGCATCTCCAGATGGTTTATTTGGAGAAACTCTGACTCAGGGAAATCAATAAGAGGGATAAGATAGGGGAAATTTATCTTCCCAGATCCTTCCCATCTCCTGTTTCTAAATGGTCAAATTTATCTCATGAGAATTTAACCTGACCACGCTCTGGGTACGTGGCCCTTTGGGTATCTTAGAATACCAGATCTCTTCACCTGCAGCATGGTGTTTCATGTAAATCCAGAAGAGGCAGGGGAGTCAGAAACTTTAGGTGTGTGGCTTCTTGGACCAAATGCATGACCTTACCCAGGGAGAGGATTGACAATTCCCAAGCAAACTGCTAGTGGCAGCAGCATAATCCTAGAGCTGGACAATCCATGGAGTGTGTGTCTGGTAGAAGGTTTTTAGTCAGATGCCAAGTTAGTATGATAGGAGAGTTGCCTTTAGAAGAGACAGGCTACAAGTGAGGCTAGAAATGAGATTGAACTGAAACTAAAATGGTAGGTGAAATTCGGATTTCTGGAGAAGTAGGAAATGGCCATTCCTCCTAAAGCAACTAATAACAACAGGCTACAAAGATGAACATTTGGGAGGAAAATGCCTGGGACGATCAGTGGGCTGGGTTGGCTGGAATGAGCTTGGACTTACTTCCCGTGTTGTGTGCTTAGCACTGCTAGCTGCCTACTCACTTTTCCTCTCACCCTTATCTCTATTGCTTATAAAACACCCGCAGTTTAGTAAGTCACATGCCTTTTCCACATGCCCACGTACTGCAGGGAATGCTGCCTCCACCCTAGCCCTGGAGACTGAATCTTGATTAGTCTCAATCAGTCAGGGAGATTCAGTGTCTCTTGCTCTTGACTGGTTGAGAGGTGAGCACGTAATTCAATTGTACTAAAGAAGGAGTTTGCTGAGGGTTTCTGAGAGAATTCTCTTGTTCCTTCAAAAGAGATATGGGTTGTTAAGTCTGGGTCTGATGCCTGGATGAGCCGTAAGCATCCTGGGACTGTGAGGAAAGCCAGACTAAGAGCAAAGCCTAGGCAGTAGAGACGGCAGCTGGAAGACAAGTCAAGGACTTCAATCTTAGATGAGATTTGGCCCATTATGTTAATGATACCAGCACCTGCCTTACCTCCAGACTTCATGTTATATAAGATAAGAAGTGTTTTCTTATTGTTTAAGGAAATTCAAGTCAGGTTTTGGTTACTTGTAACCTAAAACATTCTGAAGAAGAATTAAGCACCCAGCAGATGGTAAAGTATCTTAAGGGGAAACCTATGTGTTCTTTGTTTAAAAGGCTGTGATGGGGTAAATACAGGTAGGTCTTTATTTCTCACAGGGAAGCATAAAGGAGCTCCTATATGTCAGTTAGATGTAGCAGAAGCAGAGCCAAATAGTAGGACATATATATATATTTTCATCCTCAGACTCTATTCCTTCTTATTGCCAATTTCTCTTTTCCATCTACAGACGGAGATAATGGAAAATATGATAGAGTTCTGTTATAAAGATACAATGAGGTGTTGTATATAAAGCCGTAGAACAGTGAAATCCACAACTGTCTCCTTTTCCTTACAGCGTGCTTATTGACATTCCTAACATGGACAGAAATGTACCTTTTCCACCACAGCAGAGGTTTTGACTTTTTCTAACTGACTACATAGGAGAATAAATATTTTTTTAAATACTAACTTTACCTGGTTTTGACCATACTCAATAAGCAGTAAAGCAGCTTTCAATCATGAAATTTTATGATTTCTGTGCTCATTTAAATTTAGCTGTAATAAAGGCACTTGTTCAACTGTCTTATATTTTCATATTTATATACAACTTTTGCCATAAATTACAATTAATATCCAGAGTATAAATAGTACCTTTTGGAATATATCTACTCATATGATCTGGCAAATTTCTAATAGCAGAGAGGTTTTGTGAATGCTAAAATCCTAGAGTTAATAATTAGTTATTTTCTTCCATCAAAATGTAAAGACTTGCACCCAGCTATATCAACATGGCATAATTTACATGAAACACGCTTAGTACTTATCAGTTCAAGCAGTTTAAACGTTTGGGATGCCCTTGATTTAACCAGTCTGGCTGAACTCACTCCATGTTGGATCTGATTGTATGCTAAGGCTCCAGAAACTGATTTCTCGACCTACGCTTTGTGTAGCTCTTCTTTTGTTATAGTCCTTGCAAATCCCCCATTCTCATTCTCTCTTACTTTCTTCATCCCAGTGGATGAGCCGCATTTGGCTAGTTTACTCACTCATCTCCCTAGAGGCCTGGCTCTATGTAGCCCAGAAGGGTGTGGCCTGTCTGATGGAGGGTATGACATGCCTCAAGAAATAGTCATTGCCGGTGATAACAAGCAACCATGTTGTGCATTTGAAAATAATTTTCATTACAAAAGTAGTATTTTGTCATTGTAGATCTCTTAGTAAAAGGAAAAACAAATTCCACCTGAAGACAGCCATTCTAAACATTTGATTGTGTAACAAGTCAAACCTATTCTTCTCTCTCCCCTGTCTTTCCCCTCTCTTTCTTTCTCCATATACATAAAAATACATACACAGGTTTTTTTTTTTAAGAGTTAGAAATTTGGATCAAAATATTTAGCTTATATTCTTCCCCATTTTTATATATAATTTTTTTTTTCACAGATGAGGTCTGATAATTAAGTTCACGAACTTGCCACCATGCACTTAAGTTGGCAGCACTATACAAATAACTCAGTAAGGTTTCATAACCTTGGTATATGGTATATCTGTGTCTCACAGCTATGTTGATGTGTGGCAGTGACTTGTTGAGTGGTGTTCATCATTATTGTTGCGTGTTTTTGTGTACCATCACGAGAATGTTGGAGCTTGAATTAGAGCAACGAACAAACACTAAATTTCTTGTTCAACTTGGCAAGAGTGGAAGTGAAATCAGAGACATGTTAGTCCAAGTTGATGGGGATAATGCTATGAAGAAAATGGCGGTGTATAGGTTGAGCATCTATTTGCCTTGCAACCACGAAGTCCAGGGATTGAATCCCGGCCCCAGCCCATGCAAACCCATTTGCTAAACTGTGGCACAGCTGGTAAAAACTGAGCCTACAGTAAAGGTTCTCACCTCCCATACAAGAGGCCCCTGGTTTGGTTCCCAAGTGACCCCACATCTACCTGTGTAGAATGAAACTATGTCACAACTAATGATGTACAACTATGGAGACTACTCTAGGCCCTCCTCCCTTCTCTCTCTCTCTCTCTCTCTCTCTCTCTCTCTCTCACACACACACACACACACACACACACACCTTCTCTCAAACAATAAAAAAAAAAATCTTTAAAAATAATAAAAAAAGAAAAAGAGTTCCAAAATTGCTTTGAAGGTTAGACTAGGCACTGGCATTGGTGCATAATTTCCCAAGGTGAGTACTTCAAAGGTGACCATAGCGATATTCAACAATGAGGTATAGAGCCCTTTTTTTAGGATAAGTTTGTGAACTTAATTGCCATACATCATATATCAGTTAAACAAATCACAAGGCATGTTATTTCACCCTATCAGGGTGTAGAAGCACAGCAAGCATCCTGCATTACTTGTTTATGTCATCCATCAACCCTCAGTGACTAAATTTTGATAACATGTTATGTGAGATTTTAAAACACACAGACATCAACTAAAAAAAAAAAAGAAATTGGCACTTCCTGGGTTAGAGATCTAAGATGGTGGAGTAGGTATACACTGTGTCTGCTTTGTCACATGAACATGTCAAAATTACAACTATATTCTAGAACAACCATCCTGAGAAACCATCCAAAGTCCAGTTGAACAGAAGTCTTATAACTAAGAAAACAAGAAAGAGGCCACATAAAGACTGGTAGGAGTGGTAGAGAGACGAATAGGGTTAGCCCCAGTCCTCCGTGTGGTGGGCAAGAAGCAGGAGGGATAGCTCAGTCACAAAGGCTCCCCCAGGGGTGCCAGGTGGCTCAGTGGAGTGAGTGCTCATATTGCAGTCCTAGAGTCCAAGGACTGTATCCCAGGCCCAGTCCATGTGAACCCATATGCTAAACTGGGGTGTGCCCCCAATACGATTCTCACCAGGATGAGCTTCCTATATGGGAGGCCCCCAGCTCGTGGGGCATGTCTCACAATGCAGGAGGCCCCCAGCTGGTTCCTGCCCTGTGCAGATCCACACCCACTTGTGCAGTGAAACTATAATGACGTACAACTATGGGGACTTCTCTGGGCCCTCCCCCTTCTCTCTGTCTGTCTGTCTCTCTCTGTCTCTGTGTCTAAATAAATAAATAAATCTAAATAACAACAACAACAAAGGCTCCCCATGGAGGAGGGAGAAGCCCTGGCCCCATGCCCAGCTCCCCTGCCCAGAGAACTGGTGCTGGGAGAGGAGCCCTACATCTGGCTGTGAGAAACAGTGGGAGCTCTGACCATTTGGGTGGAACAGAAGGCTGCAGGAAACCCAGACGTCCTCTTGAAGCACCGGCTCACAGACCCAGTCACTCGCAGGCACTCACCCTGAGCTCCAGCAGAGAGATGGTGATGGGTGCATTGGAGGCACATGGGGGACAGACTGAGGTGTGTGGCTTTGCAGTGAGGACTAGAAGAAAAGTCACCACTTTTTCTGTATTGGGTTCTTTTTCTGAGCATGCAGTTGGCTGCACCATCTTCCCTGTGTTGTGACTGCCCCACATGGCCAAATCTGAAGCTGATTGGTCTGGTGAGCTCTGCTCACTCCACCCTGCTGACTCAATGAGGCCCAATGCCAGAGGCACTTCCTCTACCTGCCTTACAATCTTTCCTGGAAAACTATCAGGAGTCCACAGGCCCCAAAAAGGCAGTGGTTGGTCTCAGTGTGTTCTGAGACTATTGCTGAGTAGCTCAAGGCACAGTGCTGCCACCAAATAAGAATCTACAGGAATACCCAGCACAGGTAACCAGGGAAACTGTGCCAGAGTGTCACAGGATAACTACTATATATGACTACCCAGGAATACTGGAAGACATAGGAGATCTACCTGATATATAGAACCAAACACAGGGAGGTAGCCAAAATGAGGAAACAAAAAATATGTCCCAAATGAAAGAACAGCAGAAAGCTCTGTGGCGTGGGGGGGAGATCTAAATGGGATGGAGATAAATAACCTATCAGAGACAGAACTCAAAACAGTGCTTATAAGAATGGTCAAGGAACATGGTGAAAATTTTAACAAAGAGATAGCATCCATAATGAAGGACATAGAAACCAGAAAAAATAAACAGGCGTAAATAAAGTATACAATAACTGAAATGAAGAATGGGATTAGAAGGAATCCCCAGACTAGACGAAGCAGAAGATTGAATCAGTGATTTGTAAGAGACGATATCAGAAAATACCCAATCAGAACAACAACAAAAAAATAATTAAAAAAATAATAAATGAGGGAAGCTGGGATGGCTCAGAGGGTTAAGCGCTCGCTTTGCAGCCCTGGAGACCAGGGATCTAATTCCAGCTCCGGCCCATGCGGACCCATATGCTGAACTGGAGTGTGCCCCCAGTTCTTTTCTTGCCGGGGCCTATGTGGGAGCCCCGGGCCCAGTTCCTGCCCTGCGCAGCCCTGCTCCCACTTGTGGAGTGAAACTATATGGAACAACTAACACTGTCAACTATGGAGACAGCTCCGGGCCCTCCCCTTTCTCTCTGTCTCTCTCTATCTGTCTCTCTGTTTGTCAAAAACCAATAAAAATAAATCTTAAAATAAATAAATAAATAAATAAATAAATAAATAAATAAATAAATAAATAAATAAGGACAGTTTAAGATTCCTCTGGGACAACATCAAGTGTAACAACATTCGCACCATAGGGGCACCAGAAGGAGAAGAGAGAGGGTAAAGAATTGAAAATCTATTTGAAGAAATAGTGACTAAAAATTTTCCTAACTTGATGAAAGAAATAGACATACAAGCCCCACTAGGACACATTATAATTAAAATGGCAAAGGTTAAAAACCTGAATCCTAAAAGCAGCAAAAGAAAGGCAACTATAAGGGAGCTCTTATAAGGGAGCTCTCATATGACTGTCAGCTGATTTCTCAACAGAAACTTTTCAAGCCAGAAGGGACTGGCAGAAAATATTTAATGTGATGAAAACCAAAGATCTACAACCAAGATTATTGTATCCAGCAAGGATATCATTCAAAATTAAAGGACCAATAGATAACCTCTCAGACAAGAAGAAGCTAAAGAAGTTCACCACCACCAAATTAGTATTACAAAGAATGTTAAAGGGACTTATTTAAGATGGGGAAAAAAATAAAAATTATGAATAATAAAATGACAATAACTACATATCTATCAATAGTTACTTTCAATTTAAATGGGTCAAAAGCTCCAATGAAAAAGACATGAGGATATTTTATTGAGTGGGGTGTCAGACAGAGAAAGACAGATACAAGTTGATTTTGCTTATAGGTAGAATCTAAAGAAGAAAATAAACAAATAAAACAGTAACAAATTCGTAGAAAACATGTGGATGATTGCCACATTGGGGGTGAGGGCTGGGGAGTGTTGGGAGAGTAGGTAAAATAAGAGCAAGAAATGAAGAAGTACAAATTGGTCGTTACAAAGTAACAGTTACAAGGATGTAGGGCATAGCATAAGAAATATAATCAATAATACTGTAATAACTATGAATGGTGTTAGATGGGTACAAGATTTGTTGAGGTGATGGGAGGAGGGCTGGAGGGGTCAGTGAGAAAGAGGAAGAAATTAAGAAGTACAAATGTGTAGTCACAAAATGGTCACAGAAATGTACATTGCAACATAAGGCGTACAGTCAGTAATATTGTAATAACTATGTATGGTGTCAAGTGGTTTATTAGAATGATGACTTTGTAAGTTATATAAATGTTGTAAAGCTGAAACAATATAATATTGTATGTAAAATGTAATTGAAAAATAAAAATATTATTTACAAACATATTTTAAAGCTAATTGGCCATGCATGAGTAATAATAAAATAACTATAAACATGACCATAGTCAGAGAGAAAATGATAAGAATGGAAAATCTGAATCAGATTAGGTAAAAGAGAAATTTTTTTAATTGGAAGAATGTATTTTGTTTCTTTCGTGACGTTACCTGAGGATTTGTTCACCTAGAATGGATCCCCTCCCCTTCCTGAGTTCCCGTCACACTGTGACCTGTGCTACCATGGATCACTGACATACTTTCGCTCATGCTGTCCCATCTGCCTGTGGCACCTCTCTTTTTCTGGTTGCCTGGTGCCTCCTTCTAACTCAGCTCCCATGTGACCTACTTCCAGGGTCTTTCACCACCAGATGGAAGTTGGCACAGTACATTCTATGAACGCAATCTGGCCCCCTCCCAATTGTGTACACCCCATGAGTTAAGAATGGCTTCCATAGATGAACACTTGAATCAATGTGATGATCAGGAGCACTAACTTTGAGTCACAATTAAGCGACATGTTATCCTTCCAACAGAACAATAGCAACAACAACAAAAAATCCACTCTCTTTAGAAGATCTGCATTACAAATACATGTATCCAATTATTATTAATATATTTTATTTTATTTTTTATTTTTTTTATTTTAATATATATATATTTGTTATATTTTAAATTATCTCAAAAATGTATGGACATTTCTCTCTTGTTATATAAATACCTACACAAGATCTCTCAATGTGGCCTCTTTGCCTACAAAGCCAAAAATATTTACCATCTCTCACCCTTTATATTACAGAGAAAATCTACCAACTTCTGCACTAGAATCTTTGAGTCCAAAGTAGCCAGAATAAATTCCTTTTGAGCATCCTGATTATAAAGTTAAGGAAACCAATTCCCTGAGAAGGAGCGGGTCTGCCCACCCCCTTCCCTCATTTCTCAGCATCATTAGGAATGCCCCCACCTCCACCTCAAGACTCTGGGCTATTCCATTCTTTTCCCCAAGTCAAAGCTCAACAGATGTTTGTTAAATGACTGGAAAGAAACAGCGTTTCTCAGAGAACATGGAAATCAGGTAGTGTGCCCAATCTCCATAAAATACACCTTTCCCCTTCTGCCTTTTGCTCCTTGTTTAATTTAATGGAAATCCAATGCTTGCATGAGATGCAAACCTCAGTCTGTCTCCATCCAGTGCTTGAAGATGTTATGTGAGAAGTAACCATGAAGAGGGTGTGTAATCAGTTAAATGTGAGCAAAGTTGAAAGCCTGAAAAGCATTCTACAGATGACTAATGGTTTATTAAAAAGCCAAGGCAAGACTGCTCCCATTGACAGTTGGTCCACACCTGCGGCTTCCTGTAGCAACAGCTCAGTAAATCCAGTTTGCTTCCACCTAGAGAACTTCCACTGGGCAGAACTTTTTACCAGGTTTCAGTATTTACATTGAAGCTCAATTTATCATATTTACCAAAAGGTCAGACAAGACTGAGCAGCTTGCCTGGGGATTTCATTTAAATGTACTGTATTTTTAAAGAGGCTGTTTTTTGAGGGTTTTTTTGTTTTAAGCATTTCACCTGTTTTTAGAATGAAGGGACCGTTTGATTTGTGTGATTTGTGTTTCAAAGGTCAGCAAGGACTGAGATGAGAGGGTATGAGAGCTGACAAATACTGGAGCGGTTTTCCTTCTGTGTTCATGGAGCCTTATTCAAAAGCAGATTGATTATAAATACTTTCAGAACATCTTCTCCTCTAGCAGTTGTGCTTGGGGAAATTAGAATTCCAACTCGGGTGTTTTAATAAATCAATTTCAGTTCATAGACATAATAGGCAGATGCAGGGGTGTCCAACCTTTCGGCTTCCCTGGGCTATATTGGAAGAATAATTGTCTTGTGCCACACATAAAATTATTGTACACTGAAACTAATGATAGCCGATGCACACACACACAAAAAATCTCATATTGTTTTTAAAAAGTTTACTAATTTGTGTTAGGCCAAATTCAAAACTGTCCTGAGCTGCAGGTTGGACAAGCTTGGATTAGATAGATAGATAGATAGATAGATAGATAGATAGATAGATAGATAGATAGATAGATAGATAGATAGATAACAGATGAGGAGGAGGAGGAGATGGATGGATGGATGGATGAATGGATGGATAGATAGATAGATGATAGGTAGTTTAGATAGATAGATAGATAGATAGATAGATAGATAAATAGATGATAGACAGATAGATACATAGATACATAGATACATAGATACATAGATAGATGGATAGATAGATAGATAGATGATAGGTAGATTAGATAGATAGGTAGATTAGATAGATAGGTAGATAGATAGATAGATAGATAGATAGATAGATAGATAGATAGATAACAGATGAGGAGGAGGAGGAGGGATGGATGGATGGATGATAGATAGATATATAGATAGATAGATAGATAGATAGATAGATAGATAGATAGCTATAGAATTGTTGTAGCTGAAAATATGATGTTGCAATTCACGTATTATTCTAAAGCTCAGAGGAAGGATGTATATAGCCAGGCATATTGTGCTTAATTTATAGGGAAATTTTTACAAAGAATATTCACACTATGGTGCTAGTTGGCTAGGGAGAGGGTTCTTTCTATATATTTCTAACTGCATTGATGTTACATGCGATCTATTATGTATTGTCACCTAAAACATCATGCTTGGTCGTGCCTATTGGGACTATATCTTGGGAGTTTTTCCTTCCAATCCATTCAAGTAAGGTCTGCACATACAAATAAATCTGTCAGTAGCCTACAAAAATATTATTAGATTGATTTGAAAAATATAATCCAGGAAGGTTTTGACCATTTAAATAACAAAGAAATCCAATCTTAATAATGAAAGAAACATTTTTTACTAGTGTGTCAGAGGGAGAGTGAAGAACCTGTAGACACGGACCTAAGGGTGGTTGGGGTAGGGTGATGGGAAGAAAAAGCAAGAAGTATCTCTGACATTTGTCATCTTCCTACTTTTTCTAAAATACGCATCTTTATGTATGTTAGGCCTTAACACTCTTCCGTCTTCAGAATAGCATAATGGAAGACAAAAGAGCCAATCAGTGGAGAGAAGCAATGTTGCCATCAGACAACCTCAACATAAATCCCAATTCTGCTAATAAGTCATTATCTAACTTCTCTTTATCTCAGTTTCCACAGTATAACATAATTCTAAAAATAGGGTCTTTGTGTATTTGTTGTGAGGATTAAGTGAAATAATCCACGTAAACTGCTCACCAACCTGCCTTACTTTGAAAAACTCCAAACAAAATGTAAGGAGACAGAGATCAAGTGCAAGTTCACTGAGGTGTCATCAAGACATTTCTCACATGGACTTTATCTTCCCTTAGATTCATAAGAGTAAAGCGGAAGCTCAGAGGCCTTTGTGATTCTCAAATATGACTGTATATTTAAATCATTTAAAGAATTTTCTATTTTAACACTGAGATTCTTCGGGAGGCCGGGATGGCACACAGGGTTGAGCAGCTCCAGGGTCTGAGGATTGTATTCCAGCCCTGGCTTGCGTGGACCGATATGCTGAACTGGGGTGGGGCCCCCAGCTTGGTTCTCACCAGGGCAAGCTTCCCATGTGGAAGGCCCCTGGCCCAGTTCCTGCCCTGAGCAGACCTGGACCCAACTGTGGAGTGAAACTATATCAAAAACTAATGACACACAACTATGGAGACAGCTCTGGGCCCTCCCCCTTTCTCTGTTTCTCTCTCAAAAAATAAAATTAAAAATTAAAAACAAAACCAAACAAACAAAAAATCATTAAGATTCTTGGGCCCTTCTCCTACATCTATTCGATTAATAGGGGTGTACAATCTTTTGGCTTTCCTGGACCACATTGGAAGAAGAATTGTCTTGAGCCACACATAAAATACAAGAGCACTAACACTAGCTGATGTGCTAAAACAAACAAAAAAGATTGCGAAAAAAATCTCATCATGTTTTAAGAAAGTTTACGAATCTGTGTTGGGCCACATTTAAAGCCATCCTGGGCCACATGCAGCCCATGGGTTGTGGGTTGGGCAAGCTTGAATTAGAATCTTTAAGATGGATTTCTGACATTAACATTAAAAAAAAAAATAGCTTCCAGGTGATTCTGATAGTCACCAGATCTTGGATCCTTCTGATTTAATACCTTCTCCATTGAACAAAGAAATCCCTTCTTCATCATCTGCAATTTAACCTCTTCAGACAGTATTTTTCTACGAGGTCCAATATCTTATTATTTCTACACCCCCATCTTACTTCTTAGTATGGAACAACCTTTCTTATATAATAACTTTTCCAAAATCTTCAGGAAGCTATTCACCAAGCCTACTATATATTTCTTTTTTCTTCTCCATGTCCCTCCTTTACAGGTCATACTAGAACACAATAGCATTCTTTGTGTGGCCTAATTAGCACAAACAGTCATTTTCATAATCTTCTACTAAGAAATCTAATGTTTTATTAGTTTCTGTCATTTGACAACTATTTAATATTGTTCAATTTGTGGTCCGCTACAATCACAGATATGTTTCAGAAACTGCTACAGAACCAAGTCTTCCTTATTTTCACGTGTTTAACTTTTTGAAGCAAATTAAGAAGCATTTATTCACCACTCTAAAATATCCTCTTAGAGACTTTGGCATTATCATTCTAACTTGTTGATATAATATAGAAAATGTATTGTCATTAACATATGCATTATCTTTCCTTGCTTCGTATCTTCTCGTTCAGCCATTGGCTTTAAAAAAAACACACAAAAAAACATGAGGACCAAGGACTGAAATCTGTGAACTTCACTAGACATCATCTGGATCAACAAAAGGCCACATAACCAGCTACAAGTCTCATATTATTGAATGTTTTGTTGGTCATACCAGGGACCTTCCTTGGGGGACAGAGACTCCCAATTTTATAGTTCTTAGAAATTGTCTCTCCAATCTGACATCTCCCCTATTTTATTTGCAAGGCTGCCACTTTTTTTTAAATCTATTTATTTATTTGTTTTTGACAGAGAGAGTGTGGGGGGGGGGTGGGGGGAAGATACAGAGACAGAGAGAGAACAGAACTGGGGGAGCTCCCAGTTCAGCATATGGGTCCACACGGGCCGGGGCCGGGATTCGATCCCCGGTCCCCGGTGCTGCAAAGTGAGCGCTTAACCCACTGAGCCATCCTGGCTTCCCCAAGGCTGCCATTTTTTAATCTACAAAGAAACAGTTGAACACACTCTACCCCCAGAGCTTCTCAGATGGTAAGGTTAAGATGAGACAGTGAAATCATGAGACAAGACTCTGAAGTTTTTAATGCTTCTCATTTCCATACCACACAGATTCTGGGAGTGAAAGAAAACAACCTTGGGCTATTCCTTGCAAGCACCTCCCAAGAAATGCTGATACATACTAGAGGTAATTGTTTTCCCTCATGGTTTGTTTCTAGCTACTTTTCCAACAAAGTTTGTTTTGTTTGTCTTTTCTTTTAACTAGCACATCACTAGATGTACTTTTAGTGGTGTGTCCTTGTAATAAAGTCAACTGAGCAAAACTCAGAGGGGGAGAATTCTTTCAAATATCTTCTGGGAAGAAAGAAAACAATCCACAAACAGAAAGGGAGCACTGTTCTTTTAGAAAATAGCCTGCTGTGGCAAAAAGAAACTCATAGAAAAGGACAATTTTGTGATTTAAAGGGAATACAAAAGTCAGAATTTCTGCCAACTGGGAAGCAGAGAGGTGCAAACACTGAGAGGGTGAAGATGTCAGTCCTCTGTCTGCTCACAGAGAACGCCTTGTCTCACCCTGCCCGGAAGACGAGCTATGGACATTTTGCACATCTTTCCCACTACATTCAGACGGTCTTTCTTCCCCCTTGTGACAGCTGTGACTCCAGCTTTGTAGAAGTTCCCAACATAAATTCTTTCCCAGAGGTTCCTGGGAAGACTTCTGGGTCATCCCCCACCCACTCGCTGCCTTATTCCTCCCCAGGGTGTACTGACAGCTATCGAAAGCCTCTGGGCCAATGGTTTTCAAATGTTAGTGTGCTTGAGAATCCTCAGGAAAGCTTATTCCAAAGGTAGCACCTGAGACCTGCCCACCAGAGATTTATTATGTGTAGGCAGGGGCTCGGGAATTTGCATTATTTTCAATAAGTAACACAGAAGATTCTGATCTCTGGTGGAGAAACACCATTCTGGGTGTCCCAGGGGTAAAACTGGGAAAACCCTGATAACTGGCACCTGGTCATCGTGGCTGCAAAACTTCTTTGATCATGGCATTCGGTACTTTTCTTCCCAAGGATGGAATCAGAAGATAAGCAATATTTAAAATAGCATTATCAAAGCTTATATGCAAACCTGTGCAAAAAGAGAACAAATGCATAAAATGACTTGTTGTTAACCAAAAAAAAATAAATAAATAAAAAATATGTTTAAGCAAGAATATGCTGTTAGATTATAAAGCTTTAGTTTCTGTATATATTAAGGTTTCTTTTGAAATAAATAAATGAACAAACAAACAATAAAGGGCCACACATACATATCTTGTCTCTCCTAATAAGTCACGAGGTATGAGTATCTGAATTTATGTGCAAAGACTTTACCAACATTCCCCACAAATGTTCTCTCCACCTGGGAGCCAGTGAGAGATCCAGGCCCCTGCAGACCTAAGCCAGGCACTGTGTTGTCTGAACCCTTGATGACGATTTTCACAGCAGATGACAGAGTCACCTGCCACTTCTACTTAGGTGTCTGGGTTGTCTAGGCAAGACAAGTTTTAGTTGTCCACCAGCTGACTGTCATTTCTCTATACACCTTGCTTCTGAAAGTCCTAGAGGCCACTCCACAGAAGCAGAATTCCTTTTTCCAAGGTATGTGGGGCAGAAGGCAGTTAGGGGAGGCCACAAGGTTATCTCTATTTCAACCCAAACTGACATCGCTTCTATTCTTATTCTACAAAAATAAATAAGAGAACATAACTCAGCCATGTTTTCTTCTATTAGTAAATAAGACACAGCAACACAGTGCACAGGTCCTCAGTGCTGAGCTGGAGGAATTGTCACAGCATCCAGAAGCCCCCTCCTGTGCTCTTCCAGTCACTGCCACTCCCAGGGGAGGCGTAAGGGCATGGTTTTGCCTATTTTGGGTCCTTATTAAATGAAATATGGTTATATGTGCAATTTGTGTGTCTGGTATCTTTCAAAACAAGTATTTTTAGTACATGAGTGCTCATGGGATGCCCTCTGTTCTCTTGAGATACTGGCACTAAACAAATATCTGTAAAGACCCTTAAAAATATTCAGTAGAGCAAAGCGATTGATCTACCTTCTGAGGAAACTCGCTCTATTTCAGCAGCGACCAGTAGCATAAAATTGGCAGACACTTGCCATAGAAACCATTACTGCTGTTTCATCTGATAATAAATTCATATCAAATGCCTATTGTGTGTCCCTGACTGGGCTGTCAGCTCTGCAGTGATACTGTGGGATGGAAAAGGCATGGCCCACATCCACAGAGCATTGGGAACAGATCTGAAGAGATCAGTACACAAAGGAAAGAAACCTCAAGGTGGGTGTGTATAGATTTACAGTATTACACAGTGTGGTTTAGACAATCAGGAATAAGAACAATACGGTGCTACCTCAGTTAGAGATGATAAGTACAAAGTGAATTATGGGGGAAGGAGCCCAGTGTGTGTTGTTGGCAAGGGAAGGGTTCACAGAAGAGATGACGTCGTATCCGGTTCGTTGCTTCCACTGCTGCAAAAACTGTGCTATTCTTGGCACAAGGGTAGTAGCAGGCAGCCCTGTGGGGAGGTCAGAATCAAGTAAGCCTCAGTGGGCAAAAACAGGAGACCTAAAATTTGAACCCTATTAACAAACAAACAGAGATATCAACATTTGAGAGTCAGTGGTCGTTTGCCTTTGAGGTATTTTTAACTCAGGGAAACTCAGCACCTTCTTATTCAAATCGTTGTACTTGAGCCGATGACAAAAGTTCCATAATTGAATGTTACGTCTTGGTAATGGTTCTCACTGTCAGACAGGAGTTTGGTCTATGTCGTACCAATGAGTTCCTTCATAGTTGGCAAAAGTCAAAAAATAAAATAAGAAAATATCATTGTTTGGGTTGAAGAAACACTTCCAGGCGTGGCCATATGTTCACTGTAATCCTCACCAAGTCCTGGAACGCAAATCTATGGACACCAAGACTCAGAGGGCTGCAATGTCTTTCTGAAGATGACATAGCCTGTAAGGAGAATAGATTCGATTTGAACCCAGGTCTATCTAGATACAAAAGTCACCTAGAGAGCAGCGGTGGTCCCTTTCAGATGCGTGTGCTAATGTTGATCACAATGGCCCAGTGTCATTGATCATAATATGGCATTTTCTATCCTATAAATTATTCTGCACCACTCCCACAAAATAGGTTTATTTTCTGACCCTCACAACGATCATACCAAGTAAGCAAACAAACAAACAAGTCTTAGCCCACATTACAAGGGACATCACCTACTTTGCAAGTGGGAAGTCACAACTGAAGGCCAGGTCTTCTGATTTCACAATCAGTATTGTTTCCACAGAAGAGAAAAACACAACTTTAGGGCTTTTGTGTGCATACAGAAAATAAACCATAACATGGTCCTTGAGTCATGGGTGAAACAAAAATACAAAATGTTTTCACCAATGAAACGTCTTTATAACTGTTGCTTAAAATGCCCTTCATAAAAGAGACAGGGGCTAAGACTCAAATAGACCTAACAATAATTTATTTCACAAAAATCCCAGCCCTCTTCAGCAGCATGCAAATTGCTACACAAATGGCTTTGCCTGCATCTGCCTGAGAATTAGAGAAGCAGCAGAAGCTTAAACATGCAAATGATGCTGCAGAATTCATGTCTGTGGAAGAGTCTGAGTTCCCAGACTGCTGCCTTAGGGGGACACCTGGCTACCCCAGATAAAGAAAAGTAAGTGTGGCAATCAGCTGGCAGGCGGCCCCAGAAAACACACCACCCCTGGGCACCCTGCCTGAATCAGGCGGCAAAGTGAGACGACTTGAACGCGAAGCTGCTAACCTTAGCCTGCAGGAGACTTGTGTTGGCAGTTCTCACTACGATTCTCAGGCTTAGCAAGCCAGCCAGGCTTCCCATGCCACTAATAAGCCACAGAAAAAGAGCTTCAGAGGACGGCAGTTCTGGACCAGACAGAGCCCTCCTCTGCAGAGATTCAGGAACAGTTTCCAAAGGCAAGTGAGATGAGCTATCATCACAGCCAAGTATAATATAGTGCGTGACTTCCAGGGGCCCCTGAACCCCTTTGCCAATGGCTTTGTCTACTGGCTTAAAGTCTCCCTGTTGTTTGAGGCCATGTGGGGGCTCCCCTCAGATTCCCTGGGGTATCCTTTGACCATGTTTGCTCATGCCCCTCCTCCTTTCATGTGCCTTATATGACAACAGCCAGCAACTCTTTTTTTAAGACCCCTGGGCTACTGGAAGGGAGCGCCTGAAGCACGGGAAAATTCACATACCCCTTTGAGGAGCTCTTCACCAATGACTGACAGGTGTCAGTGTATAAAAGATCCACCCCTTACACCCAGGCCCCCCAAACAAGTCTGTTTGTGTCTATAATGCCACAAAGATTTGTAGTAAGCAGTTCTTTCGGTCTTCTTCATTTGGGGGCTTGAGTCCAGTCCAAAGAGCCAGTTGGAGAAGAGAGAAAATATGACCCCTCATGGCATACCCCCTTCCCTTTGAGAAGTTTATGGGCAATCAATTTCACCCTCTCACCTTCATCAGTTACCCAAATCAAAAGTCCTCACGTGCATCAACATACCCAAAGAGGAACTGGGGAGGGTGCTGGAGACGGTCTGTACCTGCAAGGTCGGAGGTGTGGATTGGCTCCTCAAAATGTCATTACAGAATATGTGTGAGGAGAGAAGTAAGACTTTGAGCTGCAATGACCATTTGTGCTGACTGCAAAGAGCACGTGGAAGTAGATTTGCACTGGAGAGAAGGTCTGAGCAGCAAAAGATATGAAGAAGTGTGGTTGAGGCAGAAAATTAGGTAGAAAGGTCAGGAAAGACAGACCTGTGTTCTCCTACAGCAGTGGTTTCAAATGTGGCCACTGGTCCAGCAGCATCAGCGGCATCTGGGCACTTGTTAAAAATGCAAATCCTCTGGTCCTACCTACCCCAGCCCTCTGAGAATGGAGGCCCAGCAATCTGTGTTTCGACAGGCCTCCATGTGATTCTGAAACGCGGCAGTTTGTGAGTAATTGATCTAAGGCATATCCCTCACAGACATCCTGCCACCTCCAAGGGAGTCACTGTCACCATTCCCTAAATACTGACTGCTATGGGTGTGATGGCTTAGACTTTACAAAGCCACTATAGATCTGGTAAAGCTTGATACATTTTTGTCACTGTAGCTTTAAGGCATTCAAAAGAATGTCAAAGTCCCCACCTACATATACATCACTGCCTGAAGCATGAACAAAGGTGGTCCCAGTTTTTGCCCTCATCTGTGCAAGATTAGCTGGGGTTTGACCCCTCCTATAAATAAACACTTCGTGACACCATCTGGAAAAGACTTCCCAAGATACAATGTTTCCCATTTGGAAGAAAGGCCTTTTCACCTGGTTCTAGCTCCTGTTCTTGTTAACTTGCCTCTCAATAGTCTCAGGAGACAGGATCAAGGCAAAGGAGGGCATAACAGGAGCAAATACGTACACGTAGTCATGGGTACAGGCTAATGAGGAATCTCTGCCAACCTCAGAGATAGAATCGAGGCAGCAGCCACCAGCACGTTCACTCCTCCAGAAGACAAGGACTAGAGTCATCCTGAGAGGGTCCTGCAAAAATCAGCAGATCCAAAGGCAGGGACCAATTTATATAGATGCTCCCATATGCCACTATTCATCTAGCCTGGGAAACATTTAAAAGGATATAAAATAAACTGAAATAAGGAAGATAACAGAAAACTGGAGAGTTAAGTGCAAAGTCTGATATTCTCCAACTGAAAGTGAGACCTCAGGTACAGGAGCAACCTCTGGATTTCTTTTACTTCTTGAAAATAAATGGGTCCAAGGCCAATGCCAGCTCTAAAACCCTGGAAATCTCTCACCACGGCCTGTACCTTTTCTCTCTTAGCTGTATTGAGTCCCTGTGGGTTTAATCACCACTTTCTAATTTCTGGGTATATTTTTCCTACTGACTTATCCAAGGGCAAATTTTTAAGGATTAAAAAAAATATTTTCACTCTCTACTTTTGAACTGGGGATGTAGTTGGTACCTACAAAGAAAGTATTCAAAGTAAGTACATTTGAAGAAAAAAAAAAAAAAGTACTTCAGCAATGCACAAAAGGACACAAATATAGTTCAATAAACATTAAGATAAAAATGTAACAATAAATATTAAGAGAAATAGCCTCTCATATTTTTATACCTCGTTCTCTTTTCTCATATTATTTCTTAAAATCTTATTTCATACTTTGATTCATAAAGGAAACTGAAGTTTAGGGGCATTAATTAACATTTCCAACCTGATACAGAGTAAGAGGAAGAATTGGAACCTAAGTCCAGGAATGGTGGAGTCCAGAGCCCGGGGCCTAAATCCTCTAGTATTTCCTTTTTTAATTGTTAGTTTGGAGTAACACTGAGTTTTAGGAAGCCTGCTAAAAGGTGTTAACTACTCCATAATGTGACCATTATATGAACTGTTGCATATTCCTTCAGGCAGAGAAGTAAATCTTGACATTGAATCTGACAGTTATTTGAAGTGCATCCTTGTATCCAACACAGGACCTAGGTCAGGAGAATGAAACCAGGATAGGCCCATGAATGACAAGCTCTCAGTATTCACCATCCAAGTTTGAGAACTAGTTCAGATTCTACTCTGACCAAGTTGTGTGACCTTGGAAAAGTCACTTGGCATATGCAGGCCTTAGTCTACCTGTAAATTAAGAGGAACTTCCTTCTTCAAGGAACAAAATCTATGACAGTTCTCATATCCCTTAAGTCTTCAAGGAGATCTGTTGATTTGCAAGCCAGCCCCTTTATATCTGCACAAAAAGACTCCATGGTAAAGTTAGACAGGTAATCAAGTCTTAGAAGTTGGTACCTAGAACTGTGTACTCCTACATTTATGGCTTCCCTGAACCATAAGTTTCTGTATTTACATGCCACATATTTGTTAGTTGTTTTTTTGTTTGTTTGTTTTTGTTCCTTTTCCTTCATCTTCCACAAGAAATAGTATTGTAAGATCTATTTGATTGACTATTCTAGAAATAAAAAGCCTTTGTTTTAATGTAGAGCAGTCACCTCTAACCTGCCTATACCACTGCTCCTTACAAGTTTACAAGTTTTCGGTTTTTCTTGCATAAGCCTTCAACAGAAAGGATCCAGCAACTCCGGGGAGACCTCATTTTTCACTCTCTGCTTTCTTTTCTACCTTTCTGGAATCAAGGAGTTCAGAATAGAGGAAATCATTAATTCCTTCTCTAAATTGATCATGTCAACTAGCCCTCTCTAGCTGAGTTTAGTTAGTTAGTTAGTTAGTTAGTTAGTTAGTTAGTTAGTTAGTTTAGACTTGGTGAAGTACAGATTGAAAGGAGTGACAAAGAAGCAAATCAGTTAATCTTGGGTTTGAATTTCAGCCAGGAAATTATAGTGTTTGTGTACCACTAGAAATAAATTTGCACTTCCTAATTTTTCCTAACAGCTTCAAAATGCAAATCCAGAATATGTGAAATTATATCTCTGCTGAGTACTTGTAATAAATTTCTCTCTTCCCAATTGGCCAATACATAGGTTCCAGTTCAATGTAATTGTCAAGTCATGTCAAGATTAATAACCCTTTAGAAGATTAATGATCCTATCTAACTGAGTGAATCTCCCACAGTGGGACTTCTGGCTCTTATAGCTAAAATATGGTCTTAGGAATCATAGAGCTAGAAAGAAACTTCAGAGGCTTTCTAGGTCAACTTCAAGTCTAGACTGAACCAAGATCAAAATAAAGAGAACAATGTGATCTTTACTTAAAACAAAAAGGAATTCATTAGTCTTTTTTAGTAATACAAAGCTTATTTCACTTATACCACTCACTTAAATTTTTCAGAAGAAAAGAGTAAGAGAAATGGTTTTGACTACCAGAGTTTTAATATAATCTGAACACTAAGTGAAACTTGTACTTTAAGTCAATAAGAATCTTTTGAAGACCCATAAACTTAATATCTTTAAAAGAAATTGCTGAAGTAAAGTGCAGAAATTTCTAAAGTAAGTATGCCTTTGGCATGAACAACCAATAGCATTCAAACTAATTCAAACTCTCAGAAGTATACTAAAATAACTGCATTAACAAAGAAAATGCTAAAATTAATTTATATACTGTGTTACTAATCTTATTTGTAAGCATTACACTCTGGTTGATTCAATCAGAAAGTGAATGAATTGAAATTATATCAGCTGCTTGCAGAGTTGAGTTGCTAGGAAGGCTGGAAATTGGTCAGGAACAAGGGATACTAGACCACACCCCAAATAGGACCAGAGTTAAACCACAAGACTTATCCGGTAGGGACTCTACTACTGATGTCCCTGAAAACAAGGCCCATGCATTTACAAAAACTCCACCGACAGCCTCAGATTCCAAATGCTACTACTTTACCTACTGTTCTGATTTTCCCAGAAATCTGTATTTCCTTCATTGCTGCTGCCACCAGAATAAATGGGAATAAATCATCCACCGTTTCTACTTCTTAGCATTTCTAGCCCCTGTTTATATACATACTTAGGTGGATTTACCAATTGGTTAACTTTATATCAAGTACCTATACGAAAGGTAATGATAGCAACTATCAAATCTTTTGTACCTTTATTATGTGAATGAGGCCGTGTCTCCCACCAATCCTCATGGGATAAGGGTAGTAGTCAGGATAGGCCAAGTTATGCTGTAATAACAAACCCAAAAATCTAAGTTGCTTAACACAAAATATTTGTTTCTCTTTTTGTTTCTTTCTTTCTTCAGTCATGCTGCATATCTGTAACCAGTTAGCTGGGAGCTCTGCTCGGTGCCATTCTCTCATTCTCACTCAAAGATACAGAATGACAGAATAGCTCCTATGTGGAAAGTTTTAAGCCATCATGGCAAATCGAGAGTGTGGTGAAAGATACACTACATGGCTATACCCAAATTCAAGAGGAAGTGGGTGGGGGGAGGTTGCAGGGCAATACAATCCTACTATGTGCTCAAAAAAATCAGAAATACTTGATGGTCATAACTAATGAATAGTGTATTGATGAGTTCCCAGACATATGGAGATTCAGACACTAGTCAGTTAAAAACTGACAAACATGTATTAATTATGATAATGATACATTAATGATAGTTAGCATTTATTGAGCACCTACTATGTAGTAGGCACCGCTGCTATTGAATTGACTTATATACATATCTGAGTGAATTAATTCTGGGACTTAGGTTTTTTTTAAGATTTATATTTTATTGCTTGTCACAGAGACAGAGAGAAACGGGAGGGCTCAGAGCAGTCTACATCGTTGTACATCATCAGTTTTCAACATGGTTTTGTTCCACACAAGTGGGTGGCCCCACACAAATTCATAAATTTTCTTAAAATGTTATGAGATTTGGTATGTGTGTGTGCTCATCAGCTATTGTTAGCTTTAGTGTACTTTATGTCTGGCCCAAGACAATTCTTTCAATGTGGCCCAGGGAAAACAAAAGTTTAGACACCCCTTTTCTAGACAATATATTGTCGAATTCTAAAAAAAGATTTTGTTCATTTGGGGACATCATTGTGAAGTTAGAATTTCTAAATTCTCTTTCTTTTATTGGGTTACGTGGATAGAAGTACATGTGGAATAAAGGTAAAAGCCCAGCTGGACCAGGTGCAGAGTGGCTGCTGATCATTGGAGAAAACATCAGTGCCTACTAAAAGTTTCCATGAAAACATCTCCCGTTACCATCTGTCATGTGATTGTTGTGGCCTAAAGTGCTGGGTCACTCCTCTGAGCCTTCTCCATTAATTGAGATATTATTCCATTGTGTTGATTAGAGTAGAACCAATTGTTTATAAGCATCTACATCCATAGCATGTCTAAATGAATGATACAATCCTATTTTTTGAAAGCCTACTTTGTGCAAGGCAAACCTTAAGGTAGCAGATGGACATTTTTTCTGGTGCTGAGTTGTGTATTTATTATATAATTAGAATTCTGTTGCTTAAGAAACCGCTCAGTTTAAACTGCCTTTATAATAAAAAAATAGGGCATTCAATTTCTGTTACATAGGCGAAAATTATCTTAGTTGGCATAAATAATAGAAAATAAAAAAAGGGAAAGAGCAACACGGGAAAAGTTAATGGTTTTCAATTACTATTGGGTAAGTTATCCACACTTCTTTTCTTGGCAACAAATATTTTAAAGCAGCCTTTGTTTCCTAGGACACTAAATATCTGTCAGGACCATGTCACGTTTCTAATAGATTTTGCTCATATCTTAAACACAACACACTAAAGAAGGTAAAATTGCTTTATATTGCATAGTGAATAGAAATGATTATTTAGTCCCAATATTAAATGTTATTTTATTCATCTCCCCCACAGTCCTGAATCACTATCAAGTGGCTATAATTTATTTCTTCATGGTTTCAACCAAAATTCCTGGTCTCTAACAGAATAAAATTTTAATTCCTTTTTGTAGAAATTTGGGAGCTATTTTAGCCTTAGTTGTTTATAAACACCCCTATCAACTTGTCCATCAGAAGCAGGAGGCAGCATTTGTTTTCCTCACTGATAAATTCTGATGTAAGAAGCTGATGAAGGAGAAGCATTATTTTGGAAGTGAGTTTTCCCGATTTCACATAAATATCTGCGAAAAGGATAGCATGAACTTCATCACCTCTGTTCCCATGTATACACACGGTTGCAAAGTCACAATCCAATTTCCCAAGTAAATATTAGCAGCAGCCTGAAAAGAATGGTAATGTTACTCCAAAGATTGTGTTCCTGTCTAGCCAGCTGGGTCACTGTGTTTGTCTCTCTGTGTGTAATTCTCTCTGTGGTCAGCCTTCTTTGCGTTTTTGGTGTGTGTTTCTTTCAGAAGAAAGAGAACAGAGATCAGTGGAAGAGACCCTGTTGTACTTTTCTCTACTGTCATTTCCTTTTGATGTCACTTTCCCTCCCTTCCTCCACTGTAACTTCTTTCTATAACTACTCAAATTCAAAATGGGAACATTCCATTTCCTACTTTGTATATATATTTATAGCTTTTGGTTTGGAAAGTGAAGACTGATTTATATTTCTCATAAAAAAAGAAGAAAGAAAGAAAAAGTAGTTACTTTCACTTATAAAATTTTAAAGTATTTCTTTCCCAGAGAACCTTAATATAAAAGAAAAAGAAAATAAGAGGCTCCTTTCCCTGCTGAAGGGCTCTCTGGAAGAGAATGCAATCAGCCACATTTAGTGCCTGAGCGAAAGACAGACCTGGCATTCATTATGCACCTCTTACTGGGATACTCTGGGAAATGAGGGTCATTTACGTGCACTTTGTTAATTAAAAAGTTAGAGCTGCATTTTACTGAATTCATGGGACTATTTCTTTTCTTTCTCTGCATTTTTAACTTATACTCTTGTACTAAAACTTTATAATTCAATGTTTTGTGAAAAGCAATAGTCTAAAATTTCTTTTAAACATCTCCAGCTCTAAACCCTAATGCCATTTGCCCCCTGTGAAGTAGGACTGTCAAGTCATGTAATTCAGGTTGTACAGTGCCTATTGTCACTAGAGAAGACAATATAAGTCAACTCATTAAAATGATATGTTCCACATTACAGCTTTTAATTATCAACATTGACTCCAATTATGCCTCATGATTCCCATGAGTTTTAAAACAAAAAGTAAAGAAGCCAAGAAGGGAAGTTTTATAATTAGTATTTGGGCAATAGTGAATTGAGTCTATCTACCAAAATTGGAGAAACCCCTAAAGCCTTCCTTGCCTTCTTTTAAGAGAGATAATAAATCATTTTTTTGGTCTAAGCCAGTTTCAGTATTGAATTCCTGTTACTTGTAGCTAATAGCATACAAATATGGAAGGGCTGTCCAGAAAGTACCCAGTCACGTCATATGAACAAGAGACATTTATGGCTGAATTTTTCCAGACAGCCTCATATAATACAGTTATATATTTGCTATAAAATTAGTTACAAGCAAAAGAATTCAACTCTGGGTTATTTAACAAAAAGGAGATAGACTAGGTCCCTGAAGGATCACAGAACTGATAAGAGTCTGCAAGGTCAAGCTTGGAGAGAAACAGTAAGTTATAGAGAGTCATTATTAAGAAAGCCATAAGAATGTCACTAGCATTATTGTCTGAATAATGTGACTCTCTCCCCATTTTCGTGTCCTTTAGTCAAGACTTAATAGTTTGTTGGCCACTCTTACTATACCACATTCTACCACTGGGGCATGTAGAGTTCAGGAAGATATAAAAAGACTGGCTTTTTTCATTTTCATACTGGGAAATGAGCAGAGGAAGATGGAAGATCGACAAACCCTCAAAGGAACTGGAATATTAAAAGAAATGGATTCTGGGCAAATTAAAATGACAAATGCTCCAGCAAATGAGCGTGGGCTTTGAAGTTAGACTTCACTTATTAGGTGTGTGACCTTGAACAAATTACTTCCTCTCTTCAAATTTCAGTTTTCAAATATGTAAAAGTATCATAATTATAGTAATTGAAACATCTGCTTTGTAGAATTCATCCAAAGATCAAATAAAATAAGGCATACAAAAAGGTTTACCATAAATCAAGATAAAATTGCTGTGGACCACCAGCAGCAGGATTCAGTATTTCCAGAGGAGACAGGAGATGGCTACTAGAGCAAGGTCTTCTTTCCTTATTGCTTTTTTAAGATATGTGACTTCAATAGCAACATCTTGGAGAATGCTTGGGGAAAACACACACACAGGAGCAGTCAAGAATCCTGTAAGAACCATAATCCCAACATTGGGTCTACGAAGGAAAAAAACCCCTTGTGCTTAAGCATAAAGTATCAAATATCCTGTGGGAATTTCCCTATCGAAGCGAAGGAGCTTCTGTATGTTGGCTCTCAAAGAAAGGTAGAATTGCTATTAATAATACTGCACACTGTCTTGTAGCTCAGAGTCAATCCTGAGAATAAATTCTAACCTCAAGAGTGGCTTCTCATTCTTTGACATGCAATCTGGGCCCCTCACAGCTCTAACAATGTCACTTATAGGGCAGTAGCTCCTCCATTACTCTAACCACTGAAGGGCCCTGGAAGGTGTTCTGAGCTTTCATGGGCGTGGAAATTGCTCAGTTACTAGAAGAAGTGGGTGACTCACTCAGCAGCTGGCACCAAGTCTGATTTTCTAATGATAACACAATTTCCTAAAGCAGGGGTCCCCAACCCTCCGCTAGGAACTGGGTGAGCAAGCAAAGCTTCGTCTGTACTTACAGCTGCTCCCCATCACTCACATTACTGCCTGAGCTCCACTTCCTGTCAGGTCAGCAGTGGCATTCAATTCACAGAGGAGCGTGAACCCTGTTGTGAACTGCATATGCGAGGGATCTAGGTTGTTCTCTCCTTATGAGAATCTAACGATTGATGATCAGAGGTGGAGCTGAGGCAGTGCGGAGCAGCTGAAAATACAGATTAACATTAGCAGAGAGGATTGACCACACAGAGACCATAATAAATCAATTGAATGCAGAAACATATCAAAATATTTCCAATGAGTGGCAAGTGACAAATAAGCTGCATCTAACACTAGAATCATCCCAAACCGTCCCATCCACCCCTGGCCACCCCCCAAACCACCCCTGGTCTGTGGAAAAATTGTTTTCCATTGAAACCAGTCCCTGGTGCCCAAAAGGTTGAGAACTGCTGTCCTAAGGTATTAAAGCTAATGACTGAGAGGTGCGTTGCTGAAACCCATTAACCACTTATAAACTGTAGGAAAACTCCTAAGTTCTTAACATCAAAACAGTATGGAAGTTAAAGGCCTACATTTTAGAGTCAGAGAGACCTTAATTCTGATTTACTTTCATTCATCTTTCTAAGATTGACAGAAATTGCTAACTTTTTAGCAAAAATCTGTGCTTTTTTTTAGTATAAAGCGAGCATCTGCCCATCCAGTAACTACATTTCCCGGACTCTATTGCAGCTGTATAAAGCTAACTGAGCAATTCAAACCAATGACTGTGAGAAGTGACATACATTAGGCTCACCTGGATCACTATACAGAGCAATGCCCCCCTCCAATCAAAAGTACTTGCACTGAGCTCTGATGTGTAAGCTACTATGCACTTTGGGGGTTATTTCTTATCACTGCCTACTCTACCTTAATACATAAGCACAATAAAAGCATTTATTAAATAAGAATTTATTTTCTCCCAGTGTGTTTTCTATGCATAATTTTTATATTTTTGTGAGTGTTGTAATTGAGGATATTATATAAAGTATGCTCACACAATACCTAGTCTTTCTTTTTATGTGTAACAGTACTTTTTCCATATTCTTATATTCTTGTGGACAGAATTTAATAATTACAAAATGTTCTGAGTGAATATTCTATAGTTTACATAACCATTTACTTATTGATGAAAATTTTACATTTTTGCTTGTCTTTCACCCTTTTAATTCAACCCTGTAATGAATAATTCTGTATTTGAAAATGTATCTGAATGTTATATATTTTCTAATAATGTTTGAGTGGCCACATTTCTTTTAACATACATCCTTGTTTTGCTCAACATCTGTGAAAATGTTTAACAAAATATTTCTCCAAATGATGTACTAAATTTGTTTATTTTCAACACCAATAACAGTTAGACTAAGACTTGTTTGCTCCTTATGCTTCCTCTCCTCTCTTCTGAAGGATGCAGCAGCAGCATTCATCTCTGCTGAGGTGTCTGCTGTAATTATCTTTAAGGCCAGAGACTGCTTTTTATTGTTTTCAGAAGACAAACAGCAGCTAGCTCTTAGTCTGGGTTCTAGCAGTAATCAAATCATCAATCTTAAGGCATTGCTCCTGACATTAACGTATTTAATAGCAGCATTTATCTTTCATACCTCAAATGGAGAAAAAAATAAAATCGTGTCAGGATGATTGATTTTTGAAAACCACTACCACTACAACACAAAACCCATTAGCTGAGTCCTGGAATGCACTCTTGTAACATGTTACAAGAAACATGTTACATTCATGGAAAGTAGTTACTAAACTAAGTCTCTTTCTTAACATTTTAGAAATGTATTTCCTCTGCATTAGACTCTTAAATTTAAATATTTATTGATCAAAAGGACAAAGAGTTAAAAATGTAATGAAGAACTTTGGATCTCAGACTCCTCACACTTATGTTCCTAGAGATTATCTTACAAGCTTTGTAAAAACACACCTATAGTTTCTTATGACTCAGTACAATTGAAAAATTCAAGTGAGAGAATTAAACAGATTCTGAAAATGAAATTATAAAGATGATATTGAGAGATTTGCTTTACATTCTCAACTTCCTAGCTATCATGGACAGAGGAAAAATTATGTCTATTCTGTCTTTATTCAATGGGGGAGGAAAAAAGAGGAGACTCAAAATCATGACGAAAAAAAAGGAGAACCGTTTATCTAACTTTTTCTTCTCTTTGTCTTTGAATTTACAGTTTCTGCTTATTTGCTAGAAATTTTCTTAGCAATTTTGCAACTATAACCAGTGTGTTTGGGGTGTATCAGAAAGTGGTTTCAATTATCATACATGAGCAATTTGTCCACTTGGTGTCTCCTCTACCCTAAGCTTCACCTGGTGTAAAAACAAACAAACAAACAAGCAAGCAAGCAAACAACAACACACACACACACAAACAAAACAGGTCAGAAGCTCAGCTCTTATTCTGAGAGTAATTGGTAACTCATCAGGAATCTTTTAAGTGGGAATGTGACACAATCTATTTTACACCTTAAAGAACACTGCTACATAGAAATTTGATTGTGGAGAAACAAGAACAGTCCTAGGAAAGCCGTCAAGAGGCTATAGTAGTAATTGAAATGAAAAACAATGGTATGTTTTAATGGGGTGGCAGCTGTGAAAATTGAGAGAAATAGACAGATTTCAGATATGCATTGGAGGAATAGGCAAAATAAACTGTTTATAATTAGTTATATGAGAAAAATTGAGTAATATGCAATGACTCCTAGGCTTCTGGCTGTAGAATATAAGTAAATGGTGGCATTCCACATCAAGTCAGAACAAAAGGAATGAGAGGAGAAGAGAAACTATATATGAGTTCTGACTTAGTCATGTTAAATTTAAATGTTTATTAGTAAATGAAGACATGCAAGAGACAGTTGATACATGAATCTGGAACTCAAGAGAGAGGTTAGGTCAAATGTATAAAATTTGAAATCATGAGACTTGATGAGGTCACCTAAAAATAAACACAAAGAAAAATAATGAACCTATAATTGCTGTGTGACAGTCCAGAAGAAAAAAATAATAAGAGATGAAGAAAGAAAAGAAAACTCAATATGGAGTCCAAAGGAGTAGAAAGTAATCAAGTGTATGATGTCACATAAATGAAGAAAACAAAATATGTCATGAAGGTAGGCAGAGAAAATTGTTCAAATCTACTAAAATGTTGAGAAAGATCAGGACAGAAAATGACCACTAGATTTAGCAATGTAGACATCATCCATGACTTTTGCAAAGGCAGCTTCAAAGCACCAGTAGGAAGAGAAGGTCAATTAAAGTCAGTTAAGGAGATTGGGATGAGAGGAAAAGAAACCATCAGAAGTACTAACTCAATAAGATTTTCTGTAAAAGAGAGTGCAAAAAGGAGTGATAGGTGGAGAAGAACCATAATCTACAAGTGTTTTTGTTGTTGCTATTATTTTGCAGTACGAGAGCATGTTTGTATTAATATATCTATACAAAAAATTTAACAGCAGGAAACCCTGGATATGTAGTTGGACAGGTGGGTATAGCTGAAGAAGTGACTCTTCAAAATGTGAGAGAGTAAAAATCATCAGCAAAGTGAACAGAAAAACTACAGAATACAAAAAAAAAATGTAAAACACAAATCTGATATGGGGTTAATATCCAAAATCTATAAAGAATTCATATAACTCAATAGTAAATAATAATAACCCAATTTAAAAATGGAAAGAGGACTTAAGGAGACATTTCTCCAAAGATTTTTGAAAGGCCAACAGATACATGAAAAGATCCTCAATGTCTCTAGATATTAGGAAATGAAAATGAAAACCACAATGAGATATCACCTTCTACCTCTTAGAATAGATGTCATCAAAAAGTCTAGAAATAAATGCTGAGGTGTATTGGAGAAAAGGGACCCCTTGTTCACTGTTGGTAAGATTGTAAATCATTACAGTCACTTATGAAAAACAGTATAAATGATCTTCAAAAAATTTAAAATAGAACTAGTATATGATCTAGCAATTCCACTTCTGGGAATACATCCAGAGGAAACAAAAATACTTCCTCAAAAAGATATCTGCACCCCCATGTTCATAGCAGCATTATTTACAATATATGAGGCATGGAAAAACTTTAAGTGTCCATTGATGGATGAACAGATAAAGGAGTTATGGTATAATATTTGTCAGCCATCAAAATAAGGAAACCCTACTATTTTGTAACCACATGGATGAACCATGAAGTCATTACGCTAAGTGAAATAGGTCAGAGAAAGACAAATACTGGATGATGTCACTAATACATGGAATCTAAAAAGTGAAAAACAAAACTCACAAAGCAAAAACACCTCATAGAAAAATAAACTCAGATGTGGTTTCAGAGGCAGGGTATCAGGGAGAGGAAACTGGAGAAAGATGGTCAAAAGCTACAAACTTCCAGTTATAAGAAAAATAAGTTCTAGAAAGGTAATGTTCAACATGATAACTATAGCTATCACTACTGTATGATATAAAGAAAAATTAAGAGAGTAAATTATGAGTTCTCATCACAAAGAAAAAATTTTATTTTGCATTTTTTCTTTCTTTACTTTTATTTTATCTATAGAAGAAGGTGGATATAAGTTGAATCTACTGTGGTAATCATTTCACAATGTATATAAATCAAACCATCATGCTGTATGTCTTAAACTTATAGAGTGATGTATGTCAATTATTTCTCAATAAAACGGGAAAATAATTCTCACAAAAAGAACGGGAGAGAGATGGAACCTGGGGCACAGTGTAGGCATTACCTTTTGAGAGGATCAAGAATGTTTATCTTCAATAACAGAAAAAAGAGAAATGGCCACAACTTCAGGAAGGTGGAATGTCCACAGGTAGCCTAGAGTGATCCAACCTAAGGCATAGGAGACTCTGGGGAATGGTTGTGGAGGCTCTAAGACTTTAGTTCTGGGAATCAGATGGTTAGCTCAGTCTCGCTCTCCAGCAAGACCTGACTTTTCATGTCCCTTTTCTTATCACTGCCATCCTTTTCTCTTACTGAGTTTTCACTTTCTTTCTAGTCCAATATCTCATCATTTTTAAAAAGTGTCATTCAATATCTCCTTCTTCAAGAAGCTGCTTCAGCCCACATGAATTTCTCCATTCTCTGAATTCTGAGAGTTCTATGCAGTTCACATTTGGTACTTTATTATGTACCTTAGGTCTCTACATGTGTCTTACCTTATCTTGTTCATATGGTGGGGTCAGAACTCCATGAAACAGTGAATATGTTCTTTAATATCTGTGTCTTATAGGGACTAAACATAAGGAAGGATGCTGTCTTGTCTCAGAAAGTACTGGTTGCTTGTAGATTATAGAGAAGGGAAATAGAAGGGAACAGGACAGGAATTAAAAAACAATTTTTCCGGTAAATATCCATCATCACCACATCATTAACCCCAATTTCTAGGTAATTCAAGGTGAATTACATTCTGCAGGGGAGTATGGTATAAGCAAGAGGGGGCCACAGCCATCTCCACTCTTTGAAAATATCTGACCAAGGCTAATTATGCCACAGAACCAGAGATGGGGCTGTTTATTCTAAAATCATCAGTCATAGTATTTCCCAAGTTTATTGAAGACAGATTATAACATATATTGAACTTAATTTTAGCAGTAGGATCTATCACCCTATTTAAACCATATAATAGATAGAATTCTATGGTGATTAAAAAAAATTTTTTTTTTATTAGAAAACACCCAAACACATGTTATTGTCATTTCCAACAAATGAAACAGAATTTATTTTCCCAGGATCCCCAATTATATCACTATTAAATCATTAATATTCTCTTAAGTAATGTGTACCTTCATAAGGTTCAGAAGTACTGAAACTATAGCTTACCAGTATACATTCTTCCCTGCTCCCTGTGATAGTTCTAAGCTCTCCTTCATGACTTGCTATTTTCCAGTTGGATTTAAAGCATGTCAGTTTCACCTGGACCTATTATAGTATCAGGGATGATTTAGTATAGGAACTCAGGTAGGTACTCAATCACTGATAGCTCAGGCTTTCTTAGCTGGTAGGCATCTCAGTAAAGACAAAGGGTTCAAGACATAGAGAGAGCTGATTCTTGTTATCCAGCTCTGAACTTTTTATCCTCCCAAACAAACAACAACATAAAATTTTAAAAGCTGATTTATTAATGACTTAACAGCTGAAAGATAAAATGTCTGCCTGAGTTCTAATCCCTGATCTCTTCAACCAATCACCACTTGTTCCCCTCTCTGAAATGAGCTGGTTGGACTCTTCCAGTTATTTATTTATTTACTTATTTATTTATTTATTTGTTAAAGATTTATTTTTATTCTTTTTTTTTTTTTTTGACAGAGAGAGACAGAGAGAACAGGGAGAGCCCAGAGCAGTCTCCATAGTTGACAGCATTAGTTTTCCATATAGTTTCACTCCACAGGTGGGCACAGGGCTGTGCAGGGCAGGAACTAGGCTGGGAACCTCCCACATAGGCCCCAGCAAGAACTAAACTGGGGCACACCCCAGTTTAGTATATGGGTCCGCATGGGCCAGGCCCAGGATTCGATCCTCGGGCTCTGGGGCTGCAAAGCGAGTGCTTTAACCTGCTGAGCCATCCCAGCTTCCCCTCCAGTTATTTTTACTGAAAGATCAAACCCTCCAAATAAAGCCTGCCAACCAATATGTGCTAGATGGTTTTGGCCCATCCACAGGATGGGTTGGGACAAAAAAATAAAAATGGTAGGAAGGGCAGGCTAGAGGGACAGAGAATGATATGGCCATCAGTTAGAAATCATTAACTCTCGTATAGAAAAGGCAAAGGTTATCACATAGAACATTCTGCAAAAGATAAAAGTAAGAGGGGAAATATTATTGTTCCTTGAACTAATTTGTGGTATTTTACTAAAAGAATTTCATCACTGAAGAGTGTTTTTTCACATAAAAGAAATACAATGGTCCTTCAAGTCATGCTAAAGATGGTTCATTTAATACTGTTGAACTGACTTCAGTTGAAAATGTCTTCCTGCTTTTTAAAAAATTCATTCTCACCTCTCCCTTACCTTTCTTCTTATTCCCCAACCACAGTGCTACACAACCCCTCTTAAATGAACTAAAAAAAATATCAGGAATTTCCTCTTTGAGTAAATCTACTGCATAGAAGAAACAATAAAATTTTGTGACATCTGGAATTTACAACTAATTATTTTGTTCTCTGAAAACAGATTGGAGCTGTCTAAAGAGTCTGTCTAGGAAGGGAGTTTTCCTTTTCTTTGAATTTCCTTTTAGATGTGAACATGAGAAAGGTTACCTATAACGCAATTTGGAAGCAGTCATTTCAACAAAGGTACAGGAACACATTTCTAAATTGGTTTAGGATTATTGTCTCTCATATCTGCTCTGATTCCCCAAGAGACACAATTTCCAATTAACATTGAAAAGCTTGACAAATAGAAAAGGAGCATCCTTTCTCATGGTGAGTAAAACCTTTCCAATACTGTTCCTTGGCATGAAGTGCCTTATCTGCCCTGCTCTGTCTTTCCGTGTGGGCTTTATTGATCTACCCTGATAGGGTCAGGCTTCCTGGGAACCCACCAGACCCACTCATACAGAGGGAATTAGCCTTTCTTTGGGGCCTATGGTGGGTTGGGTACACACCTGCATGAGCTGCCTTTACCACCTGCAATGTTGTTATTGCTTTGCTCCTCAAAACTCTCCCACCACACCATCAACACTGTGAGAACAGGGATGGGCCTTTATTTTTCTTCACATCCTTACTGCACATGTCAGGTGTTTAGTAAAAACCTGATGACTGAAAGATTCTCTATTTTGTTACTTACTAGCTATATGATCCTAAATGACTTATGTATTCTGCCCATTCCTTAGTTTCCTCACATGTGGCTAATAATATCAACCTTACTGGATTGTGGATAGAATGAAAAGAGACAGCAAAATGCTTCTCAGCATGCCTGGACCATAGAAAGATTTTGTGGCAGACGATGCTAATTAGCTTACCCCAAACCATTCTTCTTGCTGATATATGTTAGCTGTTCCTCTGGTATGGGGCAACAATGTGTTTAGAGAATGTGAACTTGTCCTTCACACCCAGCGGGAAACTCTTTTGACAATGACAGGTTTATAGGTAGGCTTAACACTCAGTCCCAGTTAATGAAAGGATAAGATATTTTGCTGGGGGCTTCTTATATTTTCCTCTTTAATAAAAGAGAGACTCAGGAGTAGAAAAATTATCTCTTTTTTTTTCTTCCATAGACATTGTTTTATGGTCTGTGTCCTCCATCTTGCTACCATGAAGGGAAAGCTTAGAGTTATTGAGAAGCCAATGCAAAGAAACTGACACCTTTGAATACTTATATTGACAAACCCTAAAATTACCTCACTATAGATATTTTAGTATGTGAGAAAATTAAATACCCATTTTGTTAAACAGCTTAATCTATAATTTTTATTTGAAGTGCAAAAAAAGAAAAAAAATCCTAAAAAATAGAATGCTTAGCAAATACTATGGGTCCTTTATTATTACTAATTATTTCAGCCAATACTAATGCTTGATGACTAATCTCTGTTACCACAAGGAAGCAGGCTCATACTGGAAATTATCTCATACTTTTTCTGGTGTTATTTACAAAATAGGAAATCCATTAGCCAAGACTTTCTTATCTATTTAGAACATAGGCAAAAAAGGTACCAGGTGCCTACTGCCCCCACTCACTCCCTTACTATTTTTCTAAAATTTGTGGAAACAGTACAAACAAAGATCAGTCTGGCTTGTAAAATCTTTCAATGTATAATTCATTTTATGGGACATAGTAAAAAAGAGAAGCACATTATGACCTGTGCCAAGCCCGACTCAGAGAAGTTGACTCTGAGAGAACTCAGCCAACAAACTCCTCTTAATGCTCTTCTCAACTGAGCTGTGGTCTCTCCACCTACCCTACATTTCATCATCTTATCTCATAATGAACAGTTTGTGCTTGTAGATTAACCATAAAGGTCATTGGGGTGGGCTAAGGTTTGACTTTTGGGAGAACATCTTCAAATTCTCATATTCATCTTCAGATTGCTTGGCAACTCCTGTTTCTATAATACTCCAAATAAGTTGTGGGAGTTTCAGACTTCTCCAGCTACTCATAGATTTTTAGGTACCTACTGTGTTACGCTAAGTTTACTTATCTTCCCAGAAACATCTATGATAAATTATATCAAAGACTTCCAATATAAAATTATTAAATTTTATATTTCCATACAGTTACATAAACTATATATGTTTAGTTGTTGCACATATTGGTTGTCTTTATCATGAACAATAACAAAAATAGACATTTTGGGTGTTCCCCACCACCACCACCGCCATACCTACTCCATAGATCAGAGAGATCCTAACAGAAAACAAATGGCACACTCAGAACGTAGCATAATATAATTTGTGGAGTGTTTATAAGAGGCTATGACAGAGCTGTAAGGGTAGGGTGACACCAAAGGATAACACAATGTCTGGGAGCAGAGTGTCCAAGTCACTACCACCCTTAGGACAGAAAGAAGGACATAAGAGTGAGTTGTAGAAGAAGCTGCCCTAATAGTGACCTTCAGTTAATAGACATAGCCAGTCTGAGGCAATTTTTCATGGAAGGATTTAATACCTGGACCTCACTTTCTTTCTTTTCTTTAATCTTAGGCTCAGCCTCCTCATTGATCAAATCTGATTAGAATCCATAGGATATGGGAACCTTGTGATGAAATCCATGCATAGGAGCTTGTGTGACAGAGTAGGGAGCAGAGAATAAATAATAGATGTGGAGAGGCATACCTGTGTCAAAAGTAGGACTATTGTGAGATGAAGCATACTGGGTCATAGCTGGTTAACTTTCTGGAAAGTGTATTTCATTGTGAAAATCTTGGCAAGCTCTAATGGGAGATGTGGAAAAAAGAGAAAGCAGACTCAAAGCCCTTTTACCTTTTGCCTACTTTTGCTTGAATATCAGGTCTCTGCATTTCCAGTCTATTGTTAGGCCTCCAAACGCTAATACAAATTTGGAGTTGGGGAGAGAGATGCTGACAAATATACAATTGCAGGTAGAAAAAGTGGAAGGAATGAGAAAACTATTTCCCTCTGTGGCAGTTGTAGTACCATATTTTTTAAAGATATATTTTATTGTTTTGAGAGAAGGTGAGAGAGAGAAAGAGAGAAGGAAAGAGGGCCCAGAGAAGTCTTCATAGTTATACATCATTAGTTGTGATACAGTTTGTTCCACACAGGTAGACGTGGAGCCCCATCGTGTGGGAAACAAACTGGGGGCCTCCCCTGGGACCTCCTGCATAGGAGACAAAAACCATTGCCATGAAACTACCCCAGCAATTATCAATTGCATTACAGTTCATCATAAGGTTTGCATGGGCCAGGGCCAGGAATTAAACCCTGGACCTCATGATTGTGAGGTAAGCGCTTAACTGCTGAGCTACCCTGGCCTCTCCACTTCCCTGTAATCTTATGCTGTGCCTTACATCTTTAGGTGGAGTATAATACCTATCTCCTTGAAAATGAGATAGGTATTCCTTACTTCCTTACTTACTTACTTGGCCAATAAAACAGTGGAAATTATACTCTTGAACTTCCGATGCCAGGTTATAAAAAAGCTTGCCGCTGTGTCAGAAGTATGACTACCCTGAAACTCTATGCCATGAAGAAGTCCAGGCTGACCATTTGGAAATTTCACGGATATATGTGTGTGGAGAGAGAGAGGGGGGCTGCAAGAGTGCACATGAGCCAACCCACCTGTGTTTCAGATATTTAAGCTGAGTCACCATACATGTTATGAGTGAAAAAGCCATCTTCATGTCCAGCCCTGTTGAGTTTTTGAATAACTACAGGCCTAGCTGCCATCTGACTTAAGTCACACGAAAGATCCCAATGCGAACCCTGCAGGTGAGTCCAGTCAATCCACAGAGCCATAAGAAATAATAGTAACATTATTAAGCACTAAATTTTGAGTTTTTTAAATGTAGCAATAGATATCTAAAACAACAAACTATGCTAATTTTTATCCTTAATCAGTGCTTCCCAATCAAGCTCCAAGATGGCTATACCATTTACTACTCTTTTACCACTAGTATGTAAAGATTTTTGAATACCTACAACCCATTCTTTTTATGCTAAGAAAACTTAAAGAACATTTTTTTTCTAGCTGCAATTTTTACATTAATTCTAAAGTTAAGAAGAAAAAAAAACTTTTATAATTTACATTTGTAATGAGAAGATTTTGCTATTCTCTTCTGTTCAACACATATAAAGACTGGGTCAAATAAACTTGCCTCCCTTTCTTAAATAAATGAATTAGAGAGCTTTTTTTATACTCTGAGCTGTAAAATCAGCTCACAGTAATTGTAAGTCTAGTTATCTGGGACTCCAAGTTTGCAGATCATGATATTGAAAAGCAATGTTTAAAAAATGACTGGATCATTTCCCAGTGGTCAGTCTGAGGCTAACCCTAGGCCCACACAAGCCAGGAGGGAGCCCATCTCAAGGTAGATGTGGTTCTAAATATATAACTTCATGCTTTTCATCTCTCCAATCCAATTAAATACAAGCAACCCAACTACTGTCAGAAAATGACTGTAGAGAATTGGGTCAATGTACCTCTGTGAGAATTTCTTCTGGGCTAATCGGAGGGTCAGTCCAATTATTTTCAGTGATTTGGAGGGTGACAGAAAGTCTATCCTTCAATGTTATTATTTAACTACCGCCAGCTAGATAGTCTCAGTGCTAAGTCCATAGGATATGGTGTTCCCAGCATGGGAGGAGTGGGCATCTAACAGTGATCTTGACTAGGAAAACTATCCTTTCTATGCCATTCCTTTTTATGCACTCAGAGAAATCTGTACTCAGCTTCTCCAGGGCTTCCTATAAAATAGTCCAAAAAGTGGTATTATTTTACCACAAATATAATGCATGTGTGTTTAAGAAAGCCATATAATGAAGAATTATGTATTCCTCAAGTACTTCCCTCTTGGTTCCCATTCCCCAACTATAAGATTTTAAATAGTAGGCTGCTTTGTCTTACAGACATAGACCTATGCATTGTTGCACTGCTATTTCCATGTATTAGGGTTGCACAAACATGGGATCGTAATACTGTATTTCAACCATCATTTTCCATGAAACCCTGTATCTTGAAGTCTTGCCATAGGTACAAATGTTTTCACTTTCTCCTTTCGAAATAATGCATAAGGTTCCCCTAAGAAACCCAATGGAAATGGGAATTATGGAGAAATTATTGGAGAAAAGTGGGCTACCGCTTTTCAATCCAATGTATCACTCCAGAATAGGATCAACAAGGGTTGCAAAGCAAAGTTAACCAACAAATAGTTTAGAAATAAAAAAAGAAGCAATGGCAGAACAACAAGGGGCATAGACTCTGTAAATCCTGAGGTTTTCGGCTCAGATCAGGGAGAAAAAAAGAAAAAAAAAATGACACTAACCAGTGACTACTTTATGTTAGCATCAGCATGTTTAGCTAGAGCTTGAGTACACTGATATGAATGTCTTCCTTTAAGACTATGGCAGTGGTGTTTTTTTAATGAATATGGGGAAACCCCATTAAAGCACAAGAATTATTATAAATCCCCTTGAATCAAGATACACTATGTATTGAATCATCATCTCCAAAATGGAAATACAGGCAAATTCTTACTATTAAAAAAAATCCTTAGCAAGACATCTATGAGGCTTCATTGACATCACCATTATTAAAAATACTAATGATAGGAAAACCTACCTCTCAGCATTATAAAGTCATCAAAAATGTCTTTACCCTCTGAAAGACATTTATTTATTGTAGCTGCCATTAAAAAAACAATGAAATATCTCCATGGATTTGGACTGAGAATCCTTGAAATATTTTAGGTATAATGAGAGAAATAATAAATTATAACCATAAATTATCTGAGAAGCTTCTTGTCAGAAAGTTTGAGATCTATTCAGAAATTCAGGGGAAGCCAGGATGGCTCAGAGGGTTAAGCGCTCACTTTGCAGCCCCAGGGACCGAGGATCAAATCCCAGCCCCAGCTTGTGTGGACCCATATGCTGAACTGGGGTGTGCTTCCCATGCAGAAGGCCCCCCCAGCCCAGTTCCTGCTCAGCGCGGCCCCCACCAACCTGTGTGGAATGAAACCATGTCAAACACTGATGACGTACAACTATGGAGACTGCTTTGGGCCCTCTCCATTCATTCTGTCTCTCTGTCTCTGTCAAAATACAATAAAAAAATCTTTAAAAAATAAATAAAATAAATTTATTTGACTACTTTAGTAAACCAAAAAGAATTTAGTGACTGAAAACATATCTGGTCTTAGGGAAAAATGAACCTCAATCAGAGGGAAGCAAAAAGATAATGGGACCTAAAATGTCGCTGAACGTGGATTTGCACAAAGACAACCATGGTGAAAGCTAATTCAGTCCCTTAGGCACTCATCTAGCAACCTCCACTATCTAACGGAGAACAAGAACCAGAAAGTAAGTGGAAAAAAAAATCTGACATTCAAAAGAGCTGCCACAGGATCAAAGCATCAAATATTGAGCAATTTATTTAGAGGAGGTTAAGGCATTTAAGCAGAATTGTGCAATTTGGAGCCAATTTTTAAAAGCTTGCTTATCTGGCTCCTCACTCCATAACAGATTAGAAATGGTAATTAAGGAGAGGTAGAAAAGACTGGCTGCAAAGATGAATAAACTGACATTAGCAAGAAGTACAAGAAAGAAACAAAAAACTTAAAGGAAGACATACCAATTATAAACCCTAGAATCTTGGGGATGTTTAGTACAGAGGCAAACAGCCCTGGAAGACATACCAATTATAAACCATAGAATCTTGGGGACGTTTAGTACTGAGGCAAACAGCTCTGGAGATCTCATTAAATAGACAAAAGTTTGGTCATATTCTTGTTCATTATTGCCTGTGTATGAAGGCAGAAAACTGTGGAACATATTTTCAAAAAGACTTTATATGTTAAAAGAGAACTGACTCCGGATGGTGAGCACACAATGCAATGCACAGACAATGTAATATAGAATTGAACACCTGGAACTTATGTAACTTTTACCAGCCAATGTCACCCCAGTAAATTTAACAATTATACACACATACATACATACATACATATAGTCATACATATTTAATAAGGACTTTCACTTACTAGATATAGATATCTTAAGTTTTCAGAAAATTTATTAAGTTCAACTTCATGTGATATCTCATGAAATGCTAACTTTCCAGGTCTCATTTATTTGAAGAAAGCATGAAGGAACTTTTCTTTTTCTTTTTTTTTTATTGTTAAATTTAGTGGGGTGACATTGGTTGGTAACAATTAGATAGTTTCCTGATGTACAAGTTCACATCACATCACCCATGGATCGCAGAACTTTTCATATATAGAGAAGTAACCTAGTGCTGTCTTCTCTTCTCCAAGTACTCCATTAGCCTGTTGTATAAACTGTCTGTCTATATTCCACAGTATCTCTCTTTATCATCCAAAATAAGGGTCTTGCCTACTCTCTTAAAATGTGTTTGTAAGGCTCAGTGGACCCATTGAAGACTCCAAAACCACTCCTTACTCCGAAAGATTAATACCTAGGCATGACAAAACTCAGATAAATTAAAGTATATATATAGTCACGTGCCACTTAAACACAGGATACAGTCTGAGAAATGTGTCACCAGGCCATTTTATTATTGTGCAAAATCATAGAGTATATTTGTGCAAACCTAGAGTATATAGTTTAATACATACCTAGGTTATATGACATAGCCTATTTCTCCTAGGTTACAAACCTGTATAGCATGTTACTATACTGAATACTGTAGGTAATTATTACACAATGGTAAGTATTTGTGCATCTAAACATTTCTAACATAGAAAAAGTACAGTGGAAATGTGGTATGAAAGATAAAAACCATCAAATCAGTAATCACCAAGCTCTCAACAGACAAAAGTCCTGGATCAGATGGGTTTCCAGGAAAATTTTACCAAACATTCAAAAAAGAATCAATACCTATCCTCCTCAAATATTTCCAAAAATATTCAAGCGAAGGGAAAGCTCCCAAGCTCATTTCACAAGGCTGCCATTACTCTGGTTTAAAAAACAGACAAAAACGTTATTTAAAAAAAGAAAACTATCCATTGATAGCTTTAATGAATGAACACACATGCATAAATCCTCAGCAAAATATTATTATAGTAAAAAGATTACATACCACAATCAAGTGGGATTCACTCTAGGTACGCAAGATTTGTTCAATATTCACAAATCAATTAATGTAATATACCACATAAAAAAATAAAAATTATATGGTCATATCAATAAATGGACATAATTAAGCATCAATTTATGATAAAAACTCAGAAAAGTGGAAACAGAGACAAAAATATCTCAACATAAGAAAGGCCATATATGACAAACCACAGCTAATATTATGCTCAATGTGGAAAAGCTAAAAGTATTCTTTTGAAGATCAAAAATAAGACAAAGATGCCAACTTTCACCACTTTTAACATATTACTGAAAGTCCTAGCCACAGTAATCAGATACGAAAAAGCAATAAAGGTATGCAAATGGAAAAGTAAGAAGTAAAACTGTCATTTTCTTCAGATTACATGATACTATATATAGTGAACTCCAAAAATTCCACCCAAAACTATGGGAACTGATGAATAAATTTAGTAAAGTAGCAGGATACAAAATTAATACTCAGAAATCAGTTGTATTGTTATACACCAATAATGAAATACAAAAAGAGAAATTAAGAAAACAATCCCATTTACAAATGCATCAAAAATAAATACCTTGGGAAAGCAGGAATGACTCAGTGGGTTGAGTGCTCACTTTGCAGCCCTGGTGACCAAGGATAGAATACTGGCCCTGGCCCATGTGGACCCATATGCTAAACTGGGATGTGCTTCCCATGAGGGAGGCCCCAAGTTTGGTTCTTGCCCCCTGTTCAGCCCCTAGCTAGAAGTGGCATGCATCCCATGCAGAGGCCCCCAGCCCAGTTCCTGACCAGTGCGGGCCCCACCCACCTGTGTAGAATGAAACCATGTTGAAAACTGATGACATACAACTATGAAGACTGCTCTGGGCCTTCCCCCTTCTCTGTCTCTCTCTGTCAAAACAGTAAAATAAATTTTTTAAAATATATATCTAGGAATAAATTTAATCAAGAAAGCAAAAGACCTGTACTCAGTAAATTGTAAGACATTGAAGAGAGAAATTAGAGAAAATACAAATAAATTCAAACATATACTATGCTCATGGGTAGAAAGAATCAATATAGTTCAAATGTCCATACCCAAAGTATGCCATCCTTACCAAAATATTAATGGCATTCAATTTTCTCAGAACTGGAACAAATAATCTTAAAAATTATATGGAACCAGGAAAGACCTAGAATAGTTATGGCAATTCTGAGAAAGAATAACAAAGCTGCAGGTATCACACTATCAGATATCAAATTATACTATAAGGTCAAAGTAGTCTAATAGCATGGTATTGCCATGAAAACAGACACATAGACCAATGGAAGAGAATAAAGAGCCCAGAAATAAATCTATATCTATATGGTCAATTAATATATGACAAAGGAAGCAATAATTTACATTGGGACAAAGACAGACTATTTAATGATGTTGGTATAACTGGACAGATACATGTAAAAACATGCAAGAATAAAGTTAAAATGAATTAAAGACTTAAATGTAAGACACAAAATTATAAACCTCCTGTAAGAAAGTACAGGCAGTAAACTCTCAGACATTATCCTTAGTAATATTTTTATTGATATATCTCCTTGGGAGAGGGAAACAAAAGAAAAAATAAACAAATAGGACTATTATATCAAACTAAAAAGTCTTTTTCATAGCAAAGAAAATCATTAACAAACAAAAAGGCATTCTACTGAATGGGAGAAGATATTTGCAAACAACACATCTGATAAGGGATTAATATCTAAAATTGATATAAAAAATATTCATACAACTCAAAATATACAAACAATCCAATTAATAATTGGACTGGGGACCTGAATAAACACTTCTCCAAAGATGACATACAGATACCAATAGACATATAAAAAGATGTTTAATGTCATTAATCATCAGATAAGTGCAAATTAAAACAACAATGAGATACCACCTCATTCTTGTCAGAATAACTATCATCAATTAATTGACAAACAAGTATTGAGGAGGATGTGGAAAAAAGGGAACCCTTGTGAACCATTGGTAGGACCACAAATTGACGCAACCATTAGAGAAAACAATATAAAGGTTTATCAAAAAATTAAAAATAGAATTATCTTATGACCTAGTGATTCTACTTCTGAGTATTTATTCAAAGAAATTCAAAACACTAATTCAAAAAATTATATACACCCCTAACAGTTATGCAGATGGAAAATACAGGATGGGAAATATAGTAAATAATGCAAAAACTACGTATGCTGTCACATGGACACTAGACTTATCATGGGGACCACTTTATAAGTTATATAAATGCCTACCCACTGGGCTGTACACCTGAAAATAATATAAAATCATATTGAATGTCAACTATAATATATATATTTCCCCCCCCAATGGGGTGTATATTACATCACAGGTAATATTGTAATGGTATCTTAATAGCTATGTAAGGCATCAGATGGATAGTAGACTTATTGGGATTATTACTTTGTTAGCTCTGTACACGTTTAATCACTGTGTTCTTTTGTACAGATGAAACTAATAAAAATAATTTAAAGGACAAAATATACTCTCAAATAACCATAAAAGTATAATATAGTAAGTATATAAAAATAAAATACATGCTTGTACTCATTTATTATCATTATCAAGTATTATGTACTGCACACAATTCTATGTGCTATGCTTTTATATGACTGATAGCAAAGTAGGTTTGTTTACACCAGCATCACCACAAACATGAGTAACACATTACACTACAGCATGGAAATGGCTATGATGTCACTAGACAATAAGGCTTTTTCAGCTCTATTATAATCTAATAGCACCTCTTGTGTATATGTGGTTTATGTTTGACCAAAAAGTCTTTATGTGGGCATCCTTGAACTGCATTTTATAGAACTCTACATCTTGAAAGTGGAGTGGGAGGGTGAGATTTAGAAACCTTCTAGTTGAAGAGTTTATATATTGTGTTTCAAAGTACCCTCAATTCAGAAGAGGTGCTTCAGGAACCATTTTAGGGAATAAGGGAAGAGAAAGCATATTTGAGTGACATCCTCTCTAGTCAAGGCAGCCCCACTTTTATCTGTCATGACTGATGGTCTATGCAATTTCGTTCTAGCAAAGGATTCTACAGCCAAAACCAAGTTTTAAAACCCCTAATTATGAACTAGATGTAATATACATTAATCATAAACATATAGTATCAAATGTCTAAAGCAGGAAACTAAATGAGTTTAATAAATAACCATTTTTGCACACTTAAAACACTTATATTCATAAAGTCTACACATGTTATAAGAATATGTGCATATTTAAGAATAAATTAAACATAATAGAGTGAGTTCTGATTTATGAGAATAAAATAGAGATAGAGAATAAAATGAGGATTGGGGCAGAAACAAAAAAATTGGATAAAAGAGGACTTTTGAGTGGATGCTAATGACCTTATGCTGTGAATTAAGGAATGTAAGCTCTAAGCCTGAGATCCAAAGAGAAAGAATAAAGATAACATAACCCTTTAACTAAGCACAGCTACCACGTGATGCAGCACCTTCTTGGGCATTTTCAACTGCGGTGGCCCACAAGGGCCAGACTTGTGACCCATTTCACCCTTAGAAAGTTTCTCCATATTCCAATTCTTTGTACTTTTGCTCATTGGTAAGAGTTTTGAGGACTGGGGTAATATTTTTAAAAGGCTTGTTGCCAAGAGAACACTGTCTTTGGAAAAAAAAACGTATTATTTAGCAAAATGGTGTACCTCCACTTAAAAAAGAAATAGACATGTAGGCGGATGTGCAATACTATGATTAAATTCTGTTTGCTGATATCTGTTCAGTAATGACACAAATGTGATTTATATCGGGAACACAGTATTGTCTGCCTTAGAAATACATGAACTATGAAGATAGAGTGAAGCCGGAGCTCAAGGGGTATGAAAACAATAAAAGGTGTGTAAAAACTGAAAACTTCAGAGCACTGTGGAATTATCTAGGCTCTGTGAGGCAAGAAGAGAGCAAACATAGAAATGCAGCAAATTATATCAGCTAAAAAGTTTTGCTTATGCCTAAGGTAGATCAATGTACTTTTTGTAAATATATATGTGTGTGTGTATTATTATTACTATATAGCAGACTCTCAAGGTTAACTGGCACCCATGGAAATTGGTAGTCGCCAGGTAAATGTAAGTAGACTCTGATAACTGGAACTCAAGACCCCACTATTGCCGATTGCTCGAGATTGCCAGTTGTTTGAGTTCTGGTTAATGGAGAGTCTACTGCATTAGTAAATGTTACCTCTGTGCTTTCAGAAATTATTCTCTAAAATACCAACTTTTCTAATGACTTAAAGCAAGAAGAAATAAGAACCTACCTTTAACTAATGTGTCTTCCCTCATTTAAATAACCATTCAAAATTTTAGATATAAAATGTTGAAACTAAAAAACATTCATTAATTGTTTTGGTTCTCATGTTTTTTTCTAGATTATCTTGAATAGGAAGTATGAGGAATAAACATAATAAAAATCATCTCATTATGCCCAAGAAAATTTTTCATTAAGTTTCTGGGTAATTGTGAATAAATCATCATTGTTCCTTCTTTACTTTCTTCTTTTATTAACATCATAGCTGTTTCATATTTTCCAATTTCTTGGACTTGAGTTTACTATTATATTAGCCAAAGAAAAATATTGATCATTTATATCCCTAGTTGGATTTTTGCCTACTTCCTTTACTTGTGAGATTTCCTCTTTCTTTCCTGTGAATTACTGTTACAAATGAAACTTTAAAACCTTCCTAATCACCCCCAACATTTCCTGCTCATGTTCTTAGAGATTTTATAACAGGAAAATTATGACCCAGAAACCTCAGACTTACACTTTCATTAAGATAGTTTCTTAAATATTAAAATATTTTCTTAAAGTTTAAATTTTAGATCATGTTAAAATTGCATATCTCACAGTGTAGAGTCTAATAAGACCCATCAAAAGCTGAGTATTTCCAGTTTTCTGTATCAAAGGACTTTTCAGAGCTGAGACACCATCCAAATTGAACTCACTCCAATATTTGGGACTAAACATAAAGGCAATTACATTTGTCGGTTGCATTTGCATTGTGTTTGCTGTCGGTGTACAAAACCTTCACAGCTGTATTCTAGCTACATTTACTTTCATGTGTTTTTGCATAATCTCTGTTTACTTTCATTTAGCAAATCTTATTTAACATTAGCAAGTTAGAATAGAAGAAAACATTATATGTAATTCTTAAATACAATAAATGTTGCCATAGATAGCCATGGAACTGACTTTGAGATGCTCTCTGTGAAATTGCCACACCCCACCCCTACCCCTGCATGTCTTGGAATACTTTCATGTATTACACTGGATGGGCCAGAGAAAGCAGAATTAAATTTCATACAGACTGACTTAGCTGTGTTTAATCATTAAATCTCCAGGTTCTCACCAGTTTTTTTAAATAAGTTTATCAGAAAACAGTTTTGAGAAAGGGGTAGAGTGGCAGCAACCCATAACTGAGCCTCTGGGGGAAATATGGATATTTAAGGTGTGTTAATTAGGTAGGTCTAGAAACCAAAAGCTTTAGCAAACTCTTTGATTGTCTGTGTGATAAAGGTAGAGATTATAGCTAACTTAGCTACCTATCATTGTGTCCCCAGAATGGAACACAGTGACTAGCACATAGTAGATGCTCGATAAACATTGACTATAGTTCTGGGCTATAAAATGGAGTGTGTGGCATGCTGGTTAATTTGGTGGGAAATTAGTGGCAAAGAAAAGACTAATCGGGGTTAGGAATAAGAGACACCTCTGAGACAAGTGCCTTTGGAGGAGGACACTTGCAAAGCGCTTTTGGCTCTTTGGAGGAATGGTGGGTGAGAGTACAAAAATACAGAATCAGGACTGAGCACATGCTGCCAGGATCACAGGACATCAGCCTAGAGAGCTGTGAAAGAGCCACATCAGTGTGTACACACACACACACACACACATACACACACACACTTGTGTGGAATGGGTCAGGGAGGGCTTGACTGGCAGTCTAGAGAGTGTGAATTCAGCCATAAGGCCTGAGTGTATTTGGGAGGTTTCCAAGCAGCAAATGATAGATGCAAGCAAGGGTTAAGCAAGATTGACCTAGTAGAATAAAAATAAAATGTACTGGAGAGGAGAAAAACCGCAGAAACAGTAGTACAGGGTTTGGAACATAATAAGGACCTTCTGGGTACTTATTCGATTGATGCTGATTGGCCAGACTCATCAAACATCTATAGACTCTTTGAATACACACTTTCATCTCTAGAAATGCATCCTGTAGAAAACATAAATTTGTGAGCAAGGACTTGGCTACTGCTCCATGAACTGCAGTGTTCTTCATGAAATAATTAATTCAATTGTAGAAAATTATGCAGCTGCTAAAAATGACATAACTGTATCACTGAAAAGGAAATTGTTCATGGTATATGAAGTGGAAAACAAATTTATAAACAATATGCAGAAAATAATCCCAAAATAAGCATGTATAATATTCACTCATTCACTCTGTGCCTCAAAACATTAATGTTAACTATCTAGCTGATGAATTAGAGGTCAATATTTATTTTCCTTCTAAAGTTTATTTCCTGGTATTTCTAGAGCAATAAATTATAATTTAAACTAAAGTTATTTTTACAAAATAATAATCAAAGTAGAAAGTTCTAAAGTTGGAAATCAAGGTGAAAAAACATCAGAATAGAAGTCAGGTACCCCTTAATTTATTATGTATTTATTTGTTTCCCATAGAGATGGGTGGGAATCAGCAGAGAAATAAATGGTCCTGGCCCATGGTAGCAAAATCAAGTACAAATCTGACAAACATTTGCATAGATGATCTTATGTTATAAATATTCCAGAGAATGAGACATTTAAAAAGAAGAGAAAAAAGAAAAAGAAATAGAGAACTGAAGACTGAAATTCTGTGAAATGCCTGAAGTTAAAGAAAAGAAACAAAAACTAAATGCATAAAGAAAAAGCACCTTCATCTTGAGGATAGAATGGTGGGAGAGGTCCTGAGAGAGCCAGGAATTAAAAGAAACAAAAGGTAAACAATAGAGCTAAGGCTGAAGAGAGATCTATGAGAACTGAGGAAACATCTCTAGAGTAGAAAGGTCACCATTTTTTTGTAAGGTCCAGGGTTCTTAAAGACTGTAATTTCTATGAAGCTGAAAGAAGACCACAATTCCAGGAATTTCAACAAAGGCTAGTGGTGAAAAGAAAAAAAAAAGACAATGAAACAGAGTAGAATTTTTAATCCAGAAGTTTGCCATTCACACATCTATTTGTTCATTCAATCCACAAACATAAGAACCATTAGAAGCCCTGAGAGAGTGGGGCTATATGAAAGAAACAGTCCTGGCAAGTATTCCGTGATGACCGTCACGTAAAAGAGAAACACTTCTCCCTCCACTACAAAATAATAAGGGAAGAAAAATAAGACAGTCATACAAGGCTTTGAGGTAGAGTAGGTGAAAATTCCTTCCAATAACAGCTTAAAAGCAAAGTAGGATGAGAAGTAATCTGTCAAGAGTCACGAGGCAAAGAGGATTCTCACTTCAGGAGAGCAGAAAACACTAAAAATAATCATTATAAGAATGACATCAAAATAGAAGGGTTTTCAGCCACAAATCACAATGGATATGAGATTATCAGGCAGCACTAGGATCCCGGCTAACTCTGTCAGAGCAGGAAATGGTGACTGGAAAGACATCACTTTCATCAGCCGGGACTTCGTTCTGCAGCTGGGGACAGTGAGGAGAGAGGAGACCGTGGAGATGACACAAGTTTCCACTGACGAGCATAGATGAGCAGTTACAGCAGATGCAGTGCTATGGAGAAGAAGAGAGCGCCCACCTTGGTTTCCAGACACTGCCAAGAGCCAGGCTGTGCCAGAAGACAGATAGATGACCAGATGAACTGGAAGAGTTGAATCTGGCATACTATTCTCAAAATCTGTTTTCTTTCTCAAATAGCTACACAGCTGGATTTCATTTCCCAACCTGACTTACAGTTAGGGGTGGTCAGTGATTGCGTTCTGGGAAACGGAATGAGAATGAGTTTTATATGCCATTTTTGATCTGAGGTGGTTGAGAAGTGAGTGTACCTCTCACATGGCCTCTGTACCTATTCACCATTTTAAAAGCAAGCATTCCAAGGACCTAGAGAAGAACAGGACCACAGAATGGAAGGAATCTGGTCTGAGGTCACATGGAAGGTGCCCTATCAGAAACATACATGTGGGAGATGCCTGGATGGCTCAGCAGGTTAAGTGCTCGCCTTGGAGCCCCAGGGTGCAAGAACCAAGCCCCAGCCCTGGCCCATGGAGACTCGTATACTGAACTGGGGTGTGGCCCCAGTTTGATTCTTACAGGGTGAACTTCCCATGTGGGGGGCCCCCCAGTTTGGCCCCCAGCTCACGGGGGTGTGCTTTCCATGTGGAATGCTCCAGCCTGGTTTCTGCCCTGCATGCACCTCCCCCCACCACTTGTGTGGAATGAAACTATGTTGAAAACTGATGGCATATAACTATGAAGACTGCTCTGGGCCCTCCCCCTTCTCTCTGTCTCTCTCTCTCTCTCTCTGTCAAAAACAATAAAATAAATCTTTAAAAAAGAAAAATATACATGTGAATGGACAGTGATATGCATGAAAAATAAACTTCTATTTAAATAAGCCACTGAGATTTGGAGTCCTGTCTATTACAACAGCTAGCATCACCAGAACTAATGTAGGGAATCCATGTAGCCTGACTGGGAGAAGAGCAGATTTAGAACAGAGGGAGAAGGACAGAGAGCCAGATTTGAGCTGCTGGGGGTAGAGGGATGGCAGGAGGTAATGATGATTGGAAATGTGTGTAGCCCCTAGGGAGAGACACACAGCAGTTGTCCTGAAGCAACTGTCATGTTATCCTACTGGACTTTAGCGTCAGAAGAGATAGTGTGGGCATATTGAGCCAGAAGAACTGAGGATTACTTAGGTATCTTACAGATGAGGCTTGGTTACAACACGCACACACACACACACACACACAACTTGCCCAATGAGGGATCCTGGATCAGATGAAGAGGATAAATAGCTGTGATAATGCAAATACCACTATATGAATTTCAAGAAATGACATTTTAGAGCAGTGTTTCTCAATCGTGGGATGACTTGCCCCTCACCCAGGGGGGATATTTGGCACTCTCTGAAGATACTTTTGGTTGTCACAACTGGTGGTTATTGGCATCTAGTGGGTATAGTCTAGGTAACGCTGCTAGACATCCTATGATACACAAGATAGCTCACCAGGGGGAAAAATTACCCAACTCAAATATCAATATTAACAGTAACAAGATTGAGAAACTGTTTGAGTATTGTGTGACCATCCATCATAAAAATTTGTTTTTCAGTTTTAATAAAATATAATTGTGAGGCTACTCTAAAGCTAGTTTGACCTTAATCAATTTAGTATATTTATTTTTTCAAAATCTCATTTTGTCTAGAGTAAAGTCTGAGGAGAAAGACAAGCTTCCCAATAAGGGAGGTATTAATTGAAGAAAGGTCCTAGGAATTTGTCTTATACTTACAAAATTGCACACCACTGAAAACAGACTTACTAAGGACAAAAGTCACTGCACAAATCAATAATCCTCTGGGGTAAAAAAATGCTCAGCTAGGCATGGATGTTCTGTTTTCCCCCTTGAGATTCATAATTGTTTGCTATATTGGTGACCCCTGTAGAGAAGGAACAGGGGGGAAAATCTATTGTGTCAAAAGAAGTCATATTGCTTTCTGACTGACTTGAAAAACACTGAGATGAAAGTAGTTGTTAGAATCTATTTTGCACGTAGAGATAGAGGACAGAAGATTACAAAGGATATGTCATCAGCAATCAAAGTCTAGGTGGGTTAAACTTCACACTGCTTTTTTGATAATGTCTTTCAGTTCTTCTTAATGCCCATTATTAATCTCAGCTTGCCAAGGTGAATTTTATTTTTCTCTCTTCATTTTGTCCTCATCTTTAGTTGCAAGAAAGACACTGTTTATCATATTGATCCTGACAGGAAAATACATTCAAATACCACATGGAGGATTATGTACATTTATATTCACACTGCATATATGTGTAGGGATGCATAGAGGTGAATACCCTAATGCTGTTAGTAGTAACATATCATTTTCCTATTAGTAATTTCAGAAGACATCCTAAGATCAATGAAATGTTCTGATTATAGCTCCATAGACTCTCATTAGACAATGTAATTATGATTTCACTCAACTTGCTGAATGCTTACTTAAGATATATGATAGTACTTTATATTCTTGGTTTCCATGGGTTTTTGAAGTATCATCCCTTTATTAAGTAAGACCATCAGCTATAGCTAAAATATTTTTTGTTATAAGGCCACTAGAACAAGTAGTTATTTAAATAATATTTATATATTTTTACAAACGTATAGGTTAAGATAGTTTTAATATGTCACTGAATATTCTTTATTAACATATGATAAATCCATCTTTATGCTTAGTTTCAAGGTTTATTTACAGATGAATATTATGCAACACTTACTTGGGTAATGATATGTTCATTTTCATATTCAATTTCAATAACCATGCATGTGATTACAAACACATAGGTAACTAGGTTCACAAAAGAAAGAAAGAAGAAGAAGAGGAAAAGAAAGAAAATAGAAAAGAAAGGGAAAAGAAGGAAAGGGGCTTTTGAGGATGAATTAGGAGAACATGGCTTGTTACTAACATACCTCTAATTGCTTAAAACTTAAGACAACTCTGAAAGCCTAGCTAGTTAACTTTCTAAACAAGGAGCAATGGTAGAAAAAGAAAAAAAAGAGAATTTAGAGAGCTGTAAAGAAAGTCACAAAAAAATGTTTGCAAAAAAAGGGACGCCAAGATAGTTCAGCAGGTTGAGCACTTGCCTTGCAAGGTTTATGGATCGAATTCCAGTCTTGGCCTGTGCAAACCTATATGACGAACTGCAACGCAATTGGAAACCACTGGGATGGCAGTGAAGGTTCTCACCTCCCACAAGGGAGGCCCCCAGTTCTGTCCCCACCCCGTTTGGCCCCATATCCACCTGTGTGGAATGAAACTATATCACAACTAATGACGTACAACTGTGGAGACTACTCTGGCTCTCTCCCTTTTATTCTCATTCTCTCCATTCTCTCTCTCTCTCTCTCTCTCTCTCTCTCTCTCTCTCTCAAACAAATATTAAAAAAACAAAAACAAAAAAAAACCAGTTTAAAACATGTTTGCAAAAAATACATTCTCCAGACTACAAATTGACGAAGATTTAAATGTATGCCCAGACCACTCTCTATAAGAAGTAATTAATTGGCTTAAAGAAAAAGTGAAACTCAGTGCAAACTTCTCTAATCCTGATCATAAAAAGACAGGGGAGCTCATTAACAGATTGCAGGGGGCTTGAGTGACCACGTTAATTTTGGGAAAAAATGTTAATCTAAAATGAAGTAAAAAATATTTAGTTCTTGTATGTTTTTCATGCTCTCATATTTTAAATCAGTTTATTTTTATTAATCACTATATAAAGGTGCATTTGGGGGATTATAGATACATGATTAGATTCTGTGCATAACTGGACAATATTTTAATCATTGCTATGAATTACTTCCAAGTATTGATTTCTCCTAAATTATTCAAGTATGGGTCAAGCATCAGTCAGAGCTCAGAATCCTGTCACCTTGGTCACTTGTTGGCATTCTTAGTTAAATTTTAATAATCTGACCATGTTAAGTTTTTTAAAATATTAATAATTAGCACTTGAATGTTTTACTGAAAGACTTTAGTCAAGGATTGAAAATAGATGATAATATGACCAAGTAATTAAAAACTTTGAATTTCTTTAGCAACTTTGAATTTACAGTCAAATTCAATGCCTAATTGAGATAATAATCTTATCATTGGTGTTTGGTAACATTTATTCCTATTTCCTTGAGTTTTCTTTGGCTTACCTTTAATTGCTATAGTTAAGTGTATAAACTGTCTCATGTACAATACAAATAAGTAAATACTATGTTTGAATTTTCAAGAATGCGACTGTAGTCAGATAGTCATACTCAAGTGATGAATAATTTAGAAATAATCCAGCACTCCCATTCATAATAATGCAAATTAGCCATGAGGATTAATAAATCCCACTGGTTCAAGATCCAAAAGAAAATAGTTACACCTAATATAAATTATACTCTGATAGCATAGGAATATCAGTAATAATTGAAATTATGAACCAAAGCAATAATGTAATTCCCTGGGCTCTTAATATTCACTTCCACAAGATACACTATAACTAGGATAAACTAGTTAAACTAGAAAGCCTAGCAGAAAAAAATTATACACTAGCTAAATTATTTTGCATAACAATTGATTTTAAAATTAATTGGCAAGTTTATATATGTTTACATGTAATAGAATCTCATAAGGTCAACTACATGAGTTCAGAAAACCTACCTCAATTACAAAAACATATAGCTTGTAAAGGTATTTAAATGGATGCACCCAAATATGTAGTAACTATAAGAAAAACAACAATAAGCTGATTTTCGAAAGTCCCAAAAGAGACCGTATTTTTAATGACTGAGAAAGATTTGCAATTAGCATACTCATTATTTGCATGTAAATTAATGATTCCAACAGCTGCTTAAGAGTGTTAAAAAAGCAATATGTTCTATTAAGCAGTTTAAACATTCTCTTTAATTTCTTGTTTACCTGTTTCATTTGCTGAACAACGTCTTTCTTTAGAGGACTGAGGGAGAAGAAAGAGTAAGATTGTCCCGGATGTCATGTCTCTTCAGGTGAGATCCTTATGCAAAAACTGAGAGGGGAGGCCATCGTTCTCGGTGAATATTTTGGTGACTTTCTATGTTCTTTAAGTGCTACAGCATTTTTTGTTTATGGCAGGGATCTATTTTGCAGCAGTAAAGATCAGCTTTCTACATAGCATCATAAATTTTCTAGCCATAAATCCTCTAGCGAAGCTCAGAATAAAAAGGTAGAGAATTTAAGACAAAGTAAATTTATTTTTCAAGAATGACTGATAAACAACCAACTATGACCTTCATCCTGGTACCCAGGCAGCTTATCTCAAAATGATTGTTGTGAGAGGACTGAAGGATTTGAGGTCTGCTTCCTACTCTAGGATTTCAATCATGGGAGCCTTTCAGTTTATTCTTAAGCAAACATGAATGAGAGTTTTACCCAGAAGACCATGCTGCAGGCCCCCAGTATTGGCTCTAAGATTCCTCCTTGTCTCCAGTGTCCCTCTCCCTGAAGGAAATCAGGGCAAACTATCCCTTCTGCTGGCTCATCTCAGCCCATGAAAATGAAGTAGCGTTAGATCTCATTCAGGAGACTGATTTACATCCTTTCATCTTTACCCCATTCCCATTCCCCTCCCTGTACCTGTCCTTTGATCTAGACCAGGGCTGTTCAAGCTTCAGTGTGCACATGGATCACCTGAGGGACCTTGTTAAAATGCAGATTGTGGTGATGCTTTTATACTGTCAAAAGAAAAGGGCATGTTAAATATTGTCTTTTACAAGAGTTATAAATGCAGTCCTCAAAATGTGGCATACAGGCTTCTGAACATCCCAGAGGTCCTGCCAGTGGGTCAATGAAGTAAAAACTAGTTTAAAAAATAAACAATAAAAGTAAATAAAAAAAATAAAATGCAGATTCTGAATCAGAAGGATGGGGTGGGGCCTGAGATTCTGCATTTCTCATAAGCTCCCAGGTGACAGACTACACTTGAATAACAAAGGAGCTAGAACTGAATCTCAAGTCCCTGCTTTTACCCCTCGATGATGTAATAATGATAATAATAATAACACTAATAGTTAACACATATATTCTATACATATTATGTCATTTAATTTGTTCTTTTCTCCATGAACGTGGAAACTGAAGCAGAGAGATTAATAACAGGAACCAAGTAGCACAACTAACGACAGAGTCAGGAGTCAAACCCAAACAGTCCAGCCACAGACCTATTACACTGTGGGTCCAAAGCTGCTTAGTCTTTGGGCTTCAACTTTGCCACAGGTTTTCTGATTCCCTTGTGCTTACGACTCCCAGCATCTCCTAGTTTTCCAGTGAAACCTACCTCTTCAGGTTTCCGGACCCATTGCACCAACTACTCCAAGGACATGAGAAAATAACAAAGTAAAAAGGTTCAGAATCACTTTAATTTAGACTACATATATGACAAATTTTTAGGATCTCTGAACGTATACTTCTCACCGGAACTAACCAGATATAAATTATATAAATGCAACCAACAACTTTGCTGTTTCTATCCCAAAGCCACATTAGCCCACACAGCATCCCAACTCTGGGATTTATTGGATGATATACTCTGAGAATCCACATGTCCAGTGGCTGGCAGATTCCTTTAATAGCCTTGACAGTTGCGATGGCCCAAGTGAAGACTTTAGCAGGATGACTGTGTCACCTAATCTGTGCTACTAAAGAAGGAGCCACCAGTGATACTTAGGTCAACTGTATGATCTATGGTAGATAAATACCATGACACAAAAGTAGGTAACACTGGTCAGCAGGAGTGGAAAATGCACATCCCACCATATTCATAGTTGTCCTCAGACTGGGAGGCCAACACCCATGATCTGTACGCTGATTTTTGCATGTAGTCTAAAGTTATACTAGAAGTCAGGTCACCTTGAGATACAGTGTTGTTGTTTTTATAATCATAATTAAGGAGTCATAGCACTTTCCTCATAAGATACTCCATTGAATAGTGATGTCATGATAAAGGAATATCCTACTCAAATATCTAGGGCAAAAGGCCTCAGGTAGTAGGATATTTGCAACAGAATTCATAAAAATACCTCCTGTGCAAGACAGAAGGGGTCTCTCATTTTGGTACAACAAAAATGTTCTGCATTGTTTTCCTGCAGGGTCTTTGGCCTGTTGTCATAATTCTAATAGACTATATTTGTTGTTCCCTCCAGCTTCTAGTACCTCCAGTTTATCTTCACATTATTCTTTATGCTGAGAGAAATATGTTTACAAACCTGAACTTTAACCAAGCATCTCCGTTGCTATTTGAAAAATGATGTTACCTCATGCCCCGAGACTCAGCTCTTCAGTTTGAAATTTCTATTATCCATGAAATATTCCAATAGTTCATGGTCTTTTTAAAAACAGAATCCTAAGATTGATACTGTGTTTTGACAATATTTTGAGTGTAGGAGCAACAGGAATGAACTGAAAGAAAGGCTTTAAACATCCCACACTGTTTTCACTAGGCTGGTCATATTTCCTTGAGACAAAAATGGGATATTGGGGTGACAAAAATTGGAGAAGTTATGTAATGTTTCATATTCATGAAAAAGTAAGATGATAAAAATTTTGTGACATGAACATATTGATCTAATTATTCTTTTTCAATGACAGAACTCATAAAAAATTTAGGTAGACATAAAGAGGGACTGTTTTTCACCCTGATTATACTATGAATATTTCTCTGGTAGTACTCTCATGCAGCAAATTTTAGTCTTCCTGAGTACACCAAAGAGGACAAAAAGGCATGAACACCCCAACTGCTATCACAAGCCAATATATGCTAATGTCCCACTGGAGAGCTCTGCTGTAATTAAAGAAGAATAATGTGAGTCTGAAAAGTCTGAATCAAATGGAATATAGAGCAGACACAATCTCTATGTGCAGAATGATGGTGTAAATGACAGTAAGACTCACAATCACTGCATCCCACACTCCTAACCTGATGGAAGCAAACAGCCAGATGAGCCCATTCAATAGTTCATGTGCATCAAGACCCGCCCTGATCCCACAAGCTGAATGAGGCTTAGTGACTTCCTTTAAATTCCCTGTTGCTGCAGACAAGGTAGTGGTGTCTGATCGCTGCTAGCTCAAACCTGACCTTAACTGTATAAAGTAAACGGGACTTCCTCTTTTGTCACACTAGTAATTTTGCTGCACGCATTGATTAGCACAGAACCTTCTGATAAATAAACAACCCATGCTCAGTGTTTTACAAAAAATAAAAAATGGAACAATATTGACATTTATATTAAAATGACAGGAAGGTCAGGAAATATGAAAAACAAAAAAACAGTACTGTCCCATTTAAAATGGTATGTATGGTCAGCCTAGTTGTCAGCTATCTCAGAAAAAGGGAGAGAGAACCAAATGGAAGTAGAGAGGGAAGAAGGGAGAAATGAATTAGCTCAAGGTTGTCCCACTCACGGCCTGCAGACCACATGCTGACCAAGATGGCACTGAATGCAGCCCAACACAAATTTGTAAACTTTCTTAAAACAGTAAGAGAATTATTTGTAATTTTTTTTTTTTTAGCTCATCAGCTATTGTTAGTGTTAATGTATTATATGTGTGGCTCAAGACAATTCTTCTTCCAAAGTGATCCAGGAAAGCCAAAAGGTAGGATATCCCCAAATTAGATCTTCCAGAGACATTTTCTTTTTCTTTCTTTTTTTAAGATTTATTTCGGGAGATCCAAGATGGCGGCATGAGAGGAGAGCACCGATAACTGCCTGGAAGGGCCTTGTGAACAGAGGGGAATCCACAGGGGAAACCCTGAGAAGAAACCTCAACTAAGAGAACCACACAACACGGAACAACACACAAAGGTTAGAGAAAAAAGGGGAGAGTGGGAGAGGAAAAGAGAAGCAGCGGTTCGGGGACAGAGACTCGGAGCGCGGCCCGAGGCTGGCAAACACAAAGGGGGGATTGGGGGACTACGGTCACAGTGGAGCTGGATCGAGGGCGGGCTGGAAGCCGAGACCTAGGGAGCGTGGAAGCCCCACAAGACTGTGGACAATTTAACATCCGAACTCAAGGGACAGCACACAGTGCCCTAATCAGATCACAGAGCCTAAAGGGGAACAGGGACTGTGGAGCAGGGCGGCTGCACTTCCTGGCGGGCGGGGTGAGAGCAGGGCACCAGCCCACAGCAGCTCAGCACCCCTGATTTACGGAGGAGACTGACTGTGAGGGAGCGCCTTCTGAGGACAGGGCTCTTGGAGTGAGGGCTGGGGCTGGAGTGGGCACAGCTGCATTGGACGTGCTTGGAGTGAATCCGGCGGTCTCAGCAGAGCCGGGAGCGTAGAGCGGCTGC